>JACJUY010000935.1:154091-167099 GCA_014220935.1 Platorchestia sp. MABIK
ATGTCTTTGCTCGAGTCATCTAGCCAGCTTTCGGTGAAGCTAATCACGTCTAGGTTATATTGAAGTTCGCCTCCACGACTACAGGTTTTCATTTTTTACTCTAGGCTTGAGTTCTATGCCAACACCATCAAAACTATTCAGGCAATTTCAAAACTTTGTTAGGATCTCAAATTAATGATCACCTCTCATTTTTCAATTAATTTATTTACAAAATTTCGACATGCTTATTTTCTGGAAGGTTTTTATAAGGCGATCGTTTTATGAGATGTCAGGCTTCGTGGACCTTCCTCGAGCTCTTTGATATCGCGAGGACACGAGGCTTATTAAGCAAAATGTGTCACCTTAAAATCTTCCCGGGACTTGCACAGAAACTCTATTTTTATTTTGGATTCAATTTCATGCGAGGCGAGACGCTAACGACCAGCACGAATGCGATCAGGCTTTGGAAAGCCTTTCAAAGTACGGCTGCTCAAAGCCTAAAATGTCCCTGAAGAATTGCGCAAAGATGTGCCTCAATATAGCTGAAGCGCATGTCTTTTTCGCATTAGAGAGTTTCTCTTGTACTCGTCCCGAGACCATTTTATTTCAGCTTCACGCCTGCTCACTTTGGCAAATGATAGGAAGTCCAAATTTTTATTCATTTTAATTTGTAAACGTGATTTGAAAATCATTGTGGAAAATAAAGGATTAAAGGAAGATAGGGCATACAACATTTGAAGAAACCAGCGTCCACTGCAATATTTGCATGGATCTTTTAACACTTTGACTGCAACGTGAACCACCGGGGGGTACACGGAGGGAATTTTCACAATGCTGCTGATGGACTAGTAGTCAAAAACTCAATTTTCATAGAGACTCAATGAAAACTAAATGAAGGCATGATACAGTTAATGTTTGGTATTTTCTACATTATTTACGACAACTGACTTTAAATTCGAGTTAATTATGAAACTTCAGTTTTGGCTGTAGCAGTCAAAGTTACTTTAAGCAGCCGGCGAAGCTCGGAACACAAGTGCGTTTGTCAAGGAAACGGCTGAAGTTGCGCAGGCTCTTGGCAGTTCATTTGGGCTTATCCAGCACACGAAAATGAGAACTCTGTCAGAAATAACAACTGAGATTGGACGAACAAAAAGGCATTCAAATTCTCTAAATGGGCAAGGAAATTACTGTCATCCAACGTGTTCATACTGGCAGCATCCAAGTAAACTTCTGAATTGACTACACAAAAAGCCAGTAAACATGCACATTAATGTTGTTTATGAAGCAATAATAGAGGGTTCATTCGGAATAGTGGCAAAGTTTGACCAATATTTCCTAGCGCTTCCTAACCGACCAAAAAATAAGGTAAATCAGAATGCAGTGTTTGGTGAACTAAGCGGAGTCCTTGTCTCTCAGGACGCTTCGTGTTCGCACTTTTTATTCACCAGGCATCAGACCAACGTTCAATTTCTCAAAGTTTGCGAAGCTCAACTCTTGCCTTCAACATTAAAAACAAATATTTCCTCAAAATATTGGAACTCTACAATTCCTTCAAATTGACCATTGTTTCTGAGGGTAAATTCCCCTTCGTGGACCCATATGAGGGAATTTTATCTCTTTCCGAGGGCCCCATCCGGTGGAATTTACCCTCTTTTGAAGGACCCCATCCGAGTGAATTTCCCCTCCTAAGAGAACCCATCTACGACGGAATGTCGAGGTTTGAGTAAATAAACCTCATTCTTATAAAACGATATCAAATTAGAAACATAATGCCGTGAGCTGATGAGAAGTTAACGAATTATGTCATCAAATAAATAAAATTACATCCCGGCAGAATCAGCAGATGATGGAACAAACTCTACTCCTTTGATAATGTATTGATAATGCCAACATACTATAGAAATGATCCTTTGGAGTATGGTCATTGATAATGTATGAAAAAAACATATTGAACTTAGACACATTTTTCCGAGATATTTAAAAACGGGAAATTTTCTGTTAGAGAATCTCCTTTACGCAATATAAAATCAATTCCCGGCAGCAGCCACTTTTTCTAAACATCAATATTGACACCGGAGTGGCTATGAAAAATTGTCTAAATAAACGAACGTCGTTCATCAAAATGACAGACTCCAGGGAGCGACTCAATTACGGCCTTTTTGCAAAGAAAACGCAACTTACAGCACAGGTTATTGCTTGCCCAGGAGCGCATGACTCATACGAGTGTGCAGTGCGCTCAAAATTATTTAAGAAATGTGAACTAAACGTTTGAATGTTCATCTCGGACGAGCGTGTACACCCATTAGAACATCTGATGCATCATTTCACGAGACACACGTATTTTATCAAGCAACGCCGATGTCATTTCTCTGACCAATTCTACGTGTAGCAGTTACAATGGTTCCTGGTCAGTGTTTCCAAACAATTGTGCTGGTGTGGGTTGCAGCGAGAGTAACTCTGTCGACAAGACTACTCACGAGTTTTTTCTGAAAACCTTGCAGATTTAGCGATGTTCATTTTTCAAATTTTATTTGGAAAAAGAAATTCAGGACTTTGCCGGAACGAATAGTGCGTGGCAGAGCGAAATCAACAGATGAACTTTTTTAGCCGGCAGTACTGTTACAATGATGTAGTGTTTTTTTTTTTAAATTGGATCCCTTATCCGCAGGGGATGCTTTCCGCCAGGATGTCGGAGACCAAGAGACCTGACCAAGCAGGGACGGTGTTGGCACCTGGTCGACATCAGGAGACCTTTCTGGAGCCAAAGCTGGAGTAATAGCTGGAGCAATAGCTGGTCCATGATTGGAGTAATAGCTGGAGGTAGAGGAGGAGGGACAACTCGAGCTCTAACTCGAAGATGTCGAAGATTTTTGAACGGTACACGTAGGACCAGGCCTACACTCGCATAATGGTCTAACTCGAAAGACATTTCATTTTTCATTTTATGGTGCCTTTAGGAATCTATTGCAACAGCAGACTACGCTGAGGTTGGAATGTAGTGCATAAATGTCGGCCTAAATTTGGCGAGCAATTGCAATAAGATACCCGACAACGTCACAGCTGCTTCTTCGAAGTTACAGCAGTGAGGATAGATTAAAATCCTAATTTAGAATGCTAAATAAAGGATGAAATTATTTTAATCTAACGACAGACAACCTTTTCCTTTTGTCCGCTTTTTTAACGGGCCACTCCCTTTGCAATTTTTTTTAGTGACTCTAAAGCTCACTTGAAACGTGAAAATGCTGACAATTTGTATTCATTTTACAAGTTTTGTCATTGCAGTAGATGAATTTGAGTGATGGGGCGAGCATGATCCAGTACCTTTCTAGAGTAAAGTTTGTGCTCTCCCCCTCCATACGTACACACACACACACACCCACACACACACACATACTTAATTTGTCCATTTTTACAGCCGCGCCTCACGAAGGTGTCGCGTTTCTGTCGTCGTCCTGAAATTTTTCCGCACGCAACAGCAGCCCACGCGTCGTATCTGCGATACGCGTTGCAAAAGCGGTAATCTTTTTCTCTGCCTTGCAAGGAAAGAAATGCAGTCTGCAATTCCACTGGCAGCAACGGATGCCTGTGTTGCGCTTAAAGCAGTAGATTGATTATTGATTATAAGAAAGCTTTAGCTTCCCTTTACCCCAACAGAGATGCTCGAAGAGAGGAAGGATGAAGGCACCATCTAGTATGTAGTTTGAAGAAGTAGAATGAGTTGAGATGAAGCCTCGAGAAATTGGAGTCTGTAATGATGTTTTTTCATCGGGAAATGTGGATTTGAACTCCATCGCCATTGGTGAAGAAAATGCTCTGTATACGTTCATTAATCTTTGGCAGAGAAATTCTAAGAATCTAAAAGACAGTAGAGAAAAATCATGACTGGCGTTTACGAATTGTGGACTACGCGCCCGAAAATAACCGCCACAAAAACTGCGGTTCGCAAGAGAGCCGGATGTGGCAAGTCGACGTCAATACCGGCAGAATAAATATGGTTGGGCCAAACCATTTTTTTTCGTCGACCGTGTGGCAATGCTGACGTCATGGCAACGAACCAATAGCAGTGCTCATATTGCATTTGGCAACACTGCTAGCCCCAAATCTGGAACCACTATTGGCCTAACGACATGTCGCAATGGTGACGTTTTAAGTTTGTTTGAAATGAAACCGTTGAAATGACCCTACCTTGTTTCCTCTACCGTCACGTCAATAACCAAGATTACCAAATGGGTCACAGCGAGTTCATGAAGAAGTTTTTTTTTTAAATTGAAAGAGAAGAAATCCTTAAGCCACTCCTTCTCACACAAGATCCCTCACACAGGCAGAAATTCATTCGATTGTCCTCTGACACGAGACACAGAGACTTCAACAACACACAAACTCCAAAGAGGATCTTTTAATTTAGACGCATTCAAAAATCAAGTTCTAATTACATTTATGCATCAACCAACCATCCGTGCCTGAGTACTATAATGCAGAAAGTTAGGGCGGAAGCAACACAAAAGCCTTCATTTAATGTCACTCCCCTGATTACAGCCCAAGTCTCGGCCATGTGAGCAGTGAACTCGACGCGATCGCTTGATGCTCCTATTGGGAAACGGATAGCACCTTTTACCGATGTGAGGCCGATTCCGGCAAAAGAAGAACAGCAAGAAAGTGTTCAAAAAACGATAAAATTTCACTCAATCTGTTGATTAGTTCAAGTCGTGTGAAATATCGTCACGGGAATTGGAAATATCAGTCTTATTTACTGATTTTGTGTGAGGTGAAGTTTTATTCTTCTTTGTAAGGAACTGCGAAACCCCTGATGGGAAAATTGTTGGCGCCGTCTATCCTTTTGAAAGAATGGAAATTTGGAAATATCCCGATGATCATCTTTATCAGCGCCCTGTCCAAGAATGGCACGCGGTCTTACAGAAGCGAGGTCGCAGCAAACAAACATCGGCATCTAAGGATGCTTTATTTCCAATCAAGCCTGATACATTTCACTTTGTACATTGGTTTTTCAAGTGCCTTATTACTAACACCAGGACGCCATGACGGTTACCCCCGGTCAAGACCGGCACCCATTTCAGAAACCTGGGTAGAGTGGGGTATTGTGCATTGAGTTTTACCCCTTAACCCAACGGAGAAAGTCGCCACACAGAGCCGAGATTCGAACCCTCGACACCTTCACGGAAGAGCGGATTTTTAACCACTTGGCTACGACGAGCGCGTACAGACAATCATCACCATCATAAAAATGCTCGCTAAAGTCTGCCCAATGAAACTTCGCATAAAACTAACAAAGAAGCTACTGAGGTCTTTGCTACTGAAGCTACTGAGGTTTTTGAGGGAGGCTAAAGCTTTCTTATAATCAATAACCAGTCTACTTCTTCTTGGGTATGCGTGGAGTTGCGAGCAATACTCACAAGATGAGTGTGATGAAGGGACTGTATAACGCACGAAACAGCAGCACCTCTCAAATCACAGCTACTACACAACATCACTGAGTCCGACAGGGGCAAAATCGGATTGATATAGTTATTATCTCAAAAGAAGTATAAAATTCAACAGCACTCAAATCGAGCTGTTCACAGATCGTACAGAAAGAATGAAAATTTATACGAAAACTGACGGATACGTTAATCTAGTTGCGTGACTAAGTTCATTTTTTTGCATTAATAGCACCATAAATATAAGCTTATGGAAAGAAAACTTTAAAGTTTGTAAAACGTTTCCGACCCACACAATACAAGTCTGCTGCACTTACATCAGCGCATTAGTCAATACTGAACTTCTGAGTTAAATCTAAGATGAATTTAATCGTGTTGAAAATCGCTCCGTTTTGAATCATCACTACAAACAGACCTTTAGAACATGGACTACGCAACGGCAACACTTGATCGCAGACAAAATTATTTTTGGAGTTGTTTCTAAGTACTTGCGGCTAGTCTTCCAACCTTCATAAGACAAAGTAAGCTATCTCGTAGGTCACTTCTCTCCTCTATACTATGTAGCGCACGCGGCCCGTCAAAAAATGGCAGGATTAGATATCGGAGCAACTGAGCTTTAATATGGCTTTTTCATGATTCGCCATGCTATTTTATGGCTTTGCTATACTTTACTCAGTCTCGACTGCTGATATTCTACACAACCTAATCTAACCTACCAATACACGGGATATTCATTCCGACTCTGAATCTGCTGGGTTAATGCACCGAAAATAATTTGTGGAGTTGATGAAGCTTGTATCACAGATAAGCTCATCACACACTTTCGGCTGGTGGGTGTGACGGACGCGGCTGTTATTATGGTATAGATAATATATATACATGTACTCGTGTATATATATGTACGTATATCATCATATCATCCAGAAAGAAATTTTTTCTGTCCATGAGCTCACTCTAAATTATTCATTTATTCCGTGAAATGTGCTCGTAGTTTCAAGTGTCTTCTGAACTGCTTTATGAATAAAAATGCGCATCATCTCCAGGCACGGTAGAGGAAACAGGGTAGGATCAAATCAGTCTTTTTTCGTTGACTGTGGGGATTTGCTGACGTCACGGCAAAGAACCAATAGCAGCACTCAAATTGCTTCTGGTAGCACTGCTACCCCCAAATCCGTCTCCACTATTGGCCTAACGACGTGGCGTTTTGGTGATGTCATAAAGTTTGTTTGAAATAAAGGCTTTCTATTGGCTAGCCGAACTAGAAGAACTGTATTTTCCCCCATAGAAAGGACCCTATATACCTTGTTATTCTACCGTGTCTCCAGATGGAAACAAGAAAGCAAATCCCGTCAATGTCTGCCTGAGCCGCCGTCTTAGCTGTAAATCTGTGGCGCAGGTAGCGTACATGTGTTCTCTTTAAATTTCTGGTCATCATTCTAAGCCTAATGTTGTATAGTTCATGTTTCAACTTCATTGGAAATAAACTGGTTTTCTTTCTTTCTAAACGGTTTTCTTCTCGTACTATTCGTATGTGCGAGTCAAAGAGACAAACACTCTTCGGTATCAAATTAGGCGCTCTTTGTCAATTTAAAACTGCATCAGATGGACCGAGGAGGTGACCTATAATAATGAACTTTATCAGTTGGGTTGTAAGCTCTATATGTCATTTAATTATATACGCACATCAGGAGCACTTGCATCGATCAGAACACAAGTGGTGTAGCAACAATATGAATACATTCAAATATAAATTTTGCACTTTCAAAACAAAGTGCAAATATCTGCCATTCTGTTCTCGCTTTGTAGAATTGAGCCATCTAAATACAGGATATCGTAAAATACAGCATCTGTTTGATGATTACGTTCACATAAATTGGATGATATTTCCAAGTGTCATGTATGACAACTCTGAACATTGGAGCTTCATTTCCAAGCATCAGAGACAGCATTTCAAAGTAAAGAGACAAATGAAAGATAAATGAAAGACAAATGATTGACAAATGAAAGACAAATGATCGACAAATGAAAGACAAATGATCGACAAATGAAAGACAAATCATCGACAAATGAAAGACAAATGATCGATAAATGATCGACAAATAATCGACAAATGAAAGATAGAAGACAAATCAAGACTCTAAGCAAAGACAGCACTTCATATACAGCAGTGACCAGTTGAATGACAGACAAATAACGATCTAAGCATCAAAGACAGCATTTCCAAGCATCAAAGACAGCATTTCCAAGCATCAAAGAGAGCAGTGACCATTTGAATCACGGACAAACAAAGAACTAAGACAAAGCGCAGCTGTTGCAGACATTGCGCATAACGACTCTCGTCATCCATCGAACTCAAGCATCGAGTGTACGAAGTTAGTTTGTGAGCTTGTTAAGATCTATTCTGCAGAGGTCTGAAAATAATGAGGTCACATAGATATTTAAGCCCCTCCATAAAGGGCTATCACTAAAAATTCAGGGTTGAGAAGTAGTAGTCATAGTAGTAATAGTAGTAGTAGTTGTAGTAGTAGTAGTAGTAGTAGAGGGCTTGCTAGTGCTTCAGAAGGAATCATTTTATCCAGGATTGCATGGAACAATATTCAAGCCAGTCAATACTCATTCCATCTCGCAACGTGCAACAAGTTAGATTTGTGTCTAAGTTGTAGTACAAAAAATCACACCATGGTATTTCAGCTAGATTACCCTACGAAATTATTTAAAAATATAGATACACTCAGGCAGGACTTATTTACTGCGTAGAAAACAACACTATACTAAAAGCCGACAACTCGGTCATTTCGGAGCATTTAAAAGAAACGTTGCGACTGTAAACCTTCTAAAAATTGGCAAAAAAATCGCAAATCTGTAAAGTATTAACGGTGAGTGATGCGTGAAACTAGCGGCTCTCTCGTATCCATGCTACTGCAGAGTCGGGAAGTTATGGCCACCATCATTAGAATTATTCAGATTTGGGCGTCCAGTAACTCAAGCTCCATAAAACAGAATGGAACCAACAGAACACTGATGCACACTGTAGGTCCTGTACTGCATACAATGCCCTTGTATTATAACCACGGTAGAGCAAACAAGGTAGGGTCTTTTCTAAGGAAAATATACCTCCTCTTGTTCGGCTATCCAATAGAACGGCTTTATTTCAAACAAACTTTATGACGTCACCATTGCGACATGGCGTAAGGCCAATAGTGGTGCCAGATTTTTGGCTAGCAGTGCTACCAGGCGATATTTGAGCGCTGCTATTGGTTCGTTGCCATGACGTCATCATTGCCACACGGTCGACCAAAAAAAAACTGGTTTGACCCTACCTTGTTTGTTCTGCCGTGATTATAACTCGTCTTTGTGAAGTGTTCTTCTTAGTGAGAAGGTTTAAAGAAAGTCTAAATTATCTCTCCCAGGACAATCAAATCTTCCTTAAAAAGCATTTCCAAATATTTTCCAATTTTCTATTTTCCCTGTAAACTGGATACCTGAACACTAGCTAGAAAGTTCGAATTTCGATTTTTAATTGCAATTTATAAACGTGATTTGAAATTCATCGCAGAAATAAGAGAATTGAAAGAAGTTAGGAAACATATTTGAAGAGTTCAAATAAATAGCTTTCAGAGATAAGTTATAGTCTGAACACAAAACGTCATCATTGTTGACAACCCAGAGACTAGTAGATTTCAACTCACAGTCCCGAGCATGAAAATAGTGCCTTTTACTGCTACAAAAAATATATTACGCATGGCTTCTCTGTAGGCTTCTTTTAATGAAAGAAATATTTAACAGGGAACAGGGATGCGTTGTAGAGCAAAGGCACACGAGTCCTGTGAGAGGAAAGTGTTTGGATTTTTATTGTTGACTGATACCTATAGTTTATGAACCTGAAAATCAACCGACCTAAGCAAAGCAGATAGATTATCAGTCATCTTCAACTGAACGAACTTCATCCGATAAATTATCATAAATGATCAGATAAATTACGAGTTCCATCGACTTGATAACCAGTTTCTTCAGCTCCCTGGAATAAATAAACACATTCCAACTTAAATAGGATCAATGAAAGCGATGTGGAAAACGGCCGCTGCTTGTGTAGTACACGGTAGGAAGGAAGCTCGTGTAACAGCTCATACAGGCAGCATGACTTCGTGTGCCATGCTACAAGTACACGAATCTTTACTTTCTCTTACCATGTGTCGATCCAGAAAATGTCCAGTGTCTGACCAAGTCGAACTTTCGTGAGCTAAAACTTTAGAGCCACTTCATCACGCGCGCTGCACAAAGAAATTTTAACATACACAGTACAACACTTTATTAATTGAAAATCAAAATGAGTGAACTGAGATGCTCGAAGTTGTAATACGCGGTCCTACTTTCAGAATCTATGACGAATCGCAATGTAATCTACGGACATGGCTCCCAACAAATCAGTCCTAGCAGCAGCAGCGCGGCAGTAAAAGGACAGCGCAGGAGCTGCGGCTGCGAAACCCCTCACCACAGTAGCTGCCGCAGCCAACTGAAAAGAGAAAAGTCAGAAAGCGGACAGCTCTGCCTCACGGGGAAGTGGTTTCTGGATCTCCAAATTTTCGGAGTCCAATATCAAACGTCGTAGGATTTGCGAGGAGGCCACTGATGTTTCCATGAGCTATTCTCGGTTTTCCCCAGCCCAGTGTCTACGGGTACAGAGTTGCATGAGTGTACATGTGTGCGTGTAATCTGAGTATATGTGTACGTGTAATCTGAGTACATGTGTACGTGATTCGTGTTCCTTGAACACTATTATTCGAGATGAAAGTTTTTTATTTCACAGCGAAGATTCAGGCCTCTCGTAAATTTCTAATCTAAGCAAAATTAAAACCGAAAATCCACCCCGTGCAAAAGTTGTTGTAGGGCGCTCTTATTTGAGTGAAACTGTCATCAAGCAAATGATAAGGAAATTTTGAATCTTAAATTATAATGAATTCCTTTGAATATTTCAGAGCAATTACGTAGATAACGTGTTCTTTTTTGACGCATCTAGTTTTTGTAAATACGGCCGTTTTAGTTCAAACGTCATCTCTGACTACAAAAGAACTGGAACAAATTCTCCCCGGAACATCGAGCGCAGGAGAACACTTTCGAGGATCCTCGTCGTCGGCTTCATCTAAAATGGCGATCGTAGTTTACACAGAGCATGCAAGGAATTTGATTTATCTTCCCTGAGTGAATTATACGTTATGTCATTTACATCGGAAAGATTCTCTGTGTAAAATATCATCCAGAATTAAATTTTACAGTTTCCGTCGTCCTAAAGTCTAATTTTATTCCTTCGCTTTGATGAAATTCATGAGTGGAAGAAGTCAAACTGAAATCATTTCGTTCTCTTGACTCCAGCTTTCGGACAGTATCTTTAGCTTGTTTTTTAAATCCACCCAAAATAAAAAGTGTTCTTCTTCTTCTTGAGAATGTTTAAAGAAAGTCTCAATTATCTCTCCTAATACAAAAAATCTTACTTGAAAAATATTTCTGGGTATTCACTTATACTCCGTTTGAACGAATTCAGTATCTCATTATTTTTGTACATTTATTGAATGTGTGACTTTTTTTTTACTTTAATAAGTTTGGTTCTTTGTGATTTCGAAAATGAAAAGCCAGAATGAACTGCTGCGCTCACTGAACAGCAAACTTACGCACCTCACATGAAGCGTACACCCCTCATATGAAGCGTACGCACCTCACATGAAGCATACACTCCTCACATGAAACGTACGCACCTCACATGCAGCGTACGCACCTCACATGCAGCGTACGCACCTCACATGAAGCGTACGCACCTCACATGAAGCGTACGCCCCTCACATGAAGCGTACGTACCTCACGTAAGGCGTACGCCCCTCACGTGAAGCGTACGCACCTCACATGGAGCGAACACCCCTCACATGAAGCGTACGCACCTCACATGGAGCGTACGCCCCTCACGTGAAGCATACGCACCTCACATGGAGCGAACACCCCTCACATGAAGCGTACGCACCTCACATGGAGCGTACGCACCTCACGTAAGGCGTACGCCCCTCACGTGAAGCGTACGCACCTCACATGGAGCGAACACCCCTCACATGAAGCGTACGCACCTCACATGGAGCGTACACACCTCACATGAAGCGTGCGCACCTCACAAAAATTGCTACTCTTCAGACATTTCCTGCCGTGCAACTTGGCTGGCAAGTCCAAAAAAACTTAAGTTATGAGAGCGCTTTAAATCACGGACAAACTTGGAAGAAAATAACAAGGAAGTGTCTCAAGTTGCATCAGAAGTTCGATATGAGTGTTAGAGATTTATGGGTTAAAATGGTATTTTTATTTGAAATGTAATGGCCGTTCACTCAAATTCTCAAATGTCCATTGCAGGTTCAATTAAATATGGGTCACTTCTGAGCAGCTACTTTTCTGTTACAAGATTAAAGAAAAAAAGAATTACTTGCACATAGAGGATGCTCAAAATTTGAGAGGGTGCTCAAAATTTTCGATGACTTTTAAGAGTCTAATTAATATGAGTTACATCACTGTGATGGGAAAAAATTTTACAGCAGTGATTTCGGTAGAAATCTTCAACCATTCTTCAGCCGAAATTGGACCAATCATTATTCAACAAGATACCGAAACCATTTTTTGGTATCAACAATCTCTTTAATTTGCCTGAAACTATGACATCCGCGAGTGTTTGCACGGTTCTTTTTTTATATGTTAAAATTCAATGTGTTACACATCTGATGTACCAACTTTTTCTGGAAATAAACGGTGTTTCTTATTTTTATTTCTTTCTTTTTGCGGTGATAAAGCCCCTTCTCTGCGCATAGTCACGCAATAAAATAAAATATCTGAGGCCATGACTTACGACAGGCATGTCGTAAAGGAAAGCCTTGTCAAACAGATGTCGCCGTCTGCAGCACTTCAGACTTGACGACCTCCTCTAACGACCCCAGGTGAGGGGTGCGAACCACGGTAGAAGAAACGACCAGGTAGGGTCAAACCAGTCTTTTTGTCGTCGACCGTGTGGCAAAGCTGACATCACGGCAACACACCAATAGCAACGCTTATATTGCATCTGGCAACACTGCTAGCCTCAAATCTGGCACCACGAAAAAAACAGCTCTCATGTTGCATCTAGCAACACTGCTAGCCCTAAATCTGGCACCGCTATTGGCCTAACGACATGTCGCAACGGTGAGGTCATAAAGCTTATTTAAAATGAAGCCTTTCTATTGACTAAACGAACAAGAGGAGGTGTATTTTCCTCCACAGGAATGATTCGCCCTTGTTTTCTCTACCGTGGGACGAATGTAAGGCGTTGTGAGGAGCTGGGGCCACCAGAGGGAAGGCAGTTGGGGAAAAGGCTGTGTCCCCAATGTTGGAATCCTCACTCAAGACATCGCTAACAAAACTGGCTTTTGGATTAGCTTGTGTGGGCTTGTGAGAGCTTGTGTGAGCTTGTGTGATCTTGTGTGATTTTGTGTGAGCTTGTGTGAGCTTGTGTGAGCTTGTGTGATTTTGAGTGAGCTTGTGAGAGATTGTGTGAGCTTGTGTGAGCTTGTGTGAGCTTGTGAGAGCTTGCGTG
>JACJUY010000936.1:0-18772 GCA_014220935.1 Platorchestia sp. MABIK
ATATTTTTTCACTGAAAAAATTATTCTGAAATTTTATCACACATTTGTTATTAAAATTTACTCCTGTATCAACTCGACTTTTGTCTCTTATAAAAGATAATATAAGGTGAAGCATTAATCAATATGTAAGTTTTAGAAGGAATACATTGCAAGTTCAACCCTGATATTAAAGAACTACATTTGACTTTAGTCCAGACTCCAGAACTGAATACTCGGTGGTCGCACTCAGACTCCAACATTTCAATTCAGCGACCCAAGCATTGTGCAGTGCACGCAGCTTCCGTTCCTGCAGTGAAAATCTCCTTTATTTTCTGAAATTAAAAGCCTGTGAAGATAATGTGCTCTAATAGCATTTAAAATACTGGGAAAGAATTGCATTTTAAACACGGAGTTTTTTAAATATTTTTCCAAGTATTTCGACGAAGAATCATGTTTTCGAGGCATTTCTTCGATGCAGGACACTTCGGAAGTAATACTATTCCCTTCTTCTAAAACTAAACGTTAATCGCAGTTTCATTCTAGAGGTCTGTGAAAGGCTTAGAATACATGTCCTAGGAATCTAGTTTCCTATGTTATTATTTTGTGTAATACAACGAAGCAATTTAGGGTATATTAAAGCCCATGAGTCCGAGAAATATTCGATCATTTCATTCAAAAATTTGGTTTCTCTACGTTGATGTTTTGCTTTACACAGTAAAGCAATTTTGTGTTCATTTTAGCCCTTGCTCTCAAAAAATACATTATTATCTGTTCAAATCTTTTATTCCTTTCTTTATTATTTTACGTAACACAACGAAGCAATTTAGGGTGCATTTGATCGCATGATACCAACAAATACATCAGTAATTCCACGTGAAAAGTTCAGCTGGTGTCCTTCCTCCCAACAATGAAGGTACATGTTGAAGCCTGCCCTGCCGTCTTCGCAGGAGGTCATCGAGGTTCATTGTCCTTTCCCCAGAAAAGTTGTATAACAAGAGAATTAGGAGCAAACATTTCACAATGGCACCAAGGAGTCGTCGACGCGGCATGCCAGTATCGTACTCCGGAGAACACGCGGATTTTTAGCTCGATAATGCGAATTAATGCCCAGTTCCATTATGTCTCGGCAAAGCCAGACCTCTGCCGTCTAAAGCTCGACACAAACATGCTTGTGTGTACAAGATAGTTTTCTTTACCCGGCGTCTCTGTAGAAACATGTTGTTCGTTTACTTCGAAGTATTCGAGTTCAAGCTGGTGTTTTGAGTCGGCAGTGCGAGTAAAAGGAACTTTGGTTCTTGAATTCAGGTGTGAGTAAATTCTTCGTTCAGCCGTAGTTTGTTATCTTCTCAGAACAACGTTGATGAATTCTTAAATTAAGGAATAAGTAAATTCTTTGATCAGCGAAGTTTGTTATCAGCTCAGTGGAAACGTTGTTGGAGAGACTCCTCAGTCTGATGAGCAATGCAGTCCTTATTGTTACAGCATCAAAACATTCACAAAATGTCGATTTGTGATGCTTTCTGATGCTTGGTTGGCACAATGTTGAGTTGTGTAGGATACAAAGAGGAAATTGTACCTGTTGATATTTTCATCTTGAAATTTTAATTTTCTTCAACCAGTTAAAAATTCAAAAAACCAAATAACCAAAAACTTAGAAAAGAAGAAAATGTACACACAAGAAAGAAAAATTAAGCGTAAAAAGATTAGCAAAACTTGCACGCGCGGATTTTGAGGCTGGAAACAATTTAGACTCCCAAAATTACTATTTATTCTGGCGAGAGCGAGCTCTGTCTGCACGATGCTCACCATGAAGGCCAAAGCTGAGTCCATTAAATGAATGGGCGTTCTTTTGGTGCGCAATGAGTGCGTGTTTGTCGTATCTGAGGAGGCTTGCGTGACTCTTAGGGAAGTAAGTAAAAAACTCTAAACATAAAATGCACACGAACATTTTAATAATAATTTGCTCATCTGCGGTTTAAGATATCAATTATTCGGAAGCTTTCGTTCTGATTTACTCATCTGTCGTTTGGAAAACCCATAATGCCGAAGCTTATGAACTAATTTACTCATCTGCCGTTTAGGATATCCATCATGACGAAACTCATGCAATAATCAACTCATCCTCATCACCGGGTCATGAAATTGGAATTACGCGAACTTGCGTGGCCTTACTCATACCTGCGAGTTTGCTCGCTCATTTCAATTGAAGAGCAGCACGATGTTTCGAGAGATTTGTTGAGTTTAAAATAACATTTTCGCTAAATTTTTGGTGTTGCATTTTATTTCTTTATAATATATTTGAAATTATATTTGTGGATCGAGTTCGTGCTTTGACTTTGAAATGAAATACAATCATGATTAAAATGTCTTGGTAGAATAAGACGACAAATTTTGCAGTACATGAATTCACACTCTTGTAGCATGCGCCTACAGAATTGTTCGACTTGCAAGCAAATTACAGGTAAATGGTTCACATTATGACACAAAATGGGGTTTTGCGATCGCTACTGATGACCCTAAATGTCGCCAATTATCCCAATATCTTATCCTAGTGGGCAAATTAATATGAAATTTTATTTAGTGCATTGAAAAGGCAGTGCTGGGGAGCTTGGGTAAAAAGTTATTGTCTGTCAGTTGATAAATACTGTAATGTGTTCAAAAGTTTGAGGTAAAAATGCTGAAAAGAATTATTGGCTCACAAGGTTAACGTTAAGAGACAAATAGTTAGTTGTATGTCCAAATTTATCCAAACCAAAGATTTGAAGAGCTTTCGAAAAAGCGTAGAAAGAGGCCGGTAATCGTGAACAGACACTAATATTTAATTTTTTATTTATGAGATATATTTTCAGATGATTGTTTTTCGGGATTATCTTCACAGTTGTTGATTTCAGGAACAATCACCCCAAGCATTATTTCTTACAGAATTGTTCTTTGTGTGCAGTTATTATCGTCAGTTGATTTAATTACCATTGATACAACTCCCACATCACCAATTCAATTTTCACCAACACTTGAAGATGACTCGCGCATTATTGGACAATTTGCGTCCATCAGAACGCTATCGGACGCTGGAGATTGCGATCAAACACTCGATAACAGGCATCTTTTTATTCTGCCGTCATCTTCCAATTACGGAATCCTCTCCTTGAAGTTGGAGATGGCCTCAAATTTTCCAGTCTTGTACCTATTACAAAACACGATCAAAGTCGTCGCTGCTGTGCGTGTTTGTGCTCGGGGAAACCGATAATGTTTGTTTGGCCGGTAGAGACAGCAAGCAATGCTCCCAGCAGAATTTAATAGCTTTGGGAGACGATCTGTGAGATCCAAAGAGATTTCCTTTTCCGATGAATTCTGGTAACAGCGCAATTCTGGTGAACGAGTTAACATTGTTTGTGGAAGACGTTTCCGTCTTCCAGAAGTTTTATTCGAACTGCTGCTTACACAGCGCGGTCAACCCACATCGAAGCGGCGCTCGCTGTTTAGATTACATTGCCTTCAATATTTTTCCTGTCGCTTGGAAAACTCTAATTCCTAGCGGAAGATACATCTTTCAATAGAAGGACACAGCGTTCTGACGAAGAAATGCGTTTTAACTCAATGGAAACCGTAATATGATTTTAATGAAATGGTAAAATGGTAAACTCGTTACAAATTTGTACTAAAGGCCGCCGTTATACTCAGACTATAATGCCATCAAATCCCTCGTCTACTACTGAGAATGACCGCCGTGTGTTTATTTATATGTTTCGTGTCATGCTCTTAAGAATAGATAATAACAAATTTGCACGGGTGGTCTGGGTTTCAGTTCACCGGTAAATTAATATACTGATTTTCGCTGTACATGTGCACTAAAATAAGTCACTTTCAAAAAAATTACAGATGTCCAGAGCCTTATTTACTCGAGTCCATATCGTGGATACTGAATTTGGCGAGCTATTGCATATTACAATGTACTGTATTACAATTTTACCTAATAATAACCTTGGTAAGTTTATTTGTCTGGTGCCCGCTTCTTCCGTTTCTTTGTGACGCTCATGAGGACTCTCAATGACCGTATCTGTGATACGAGTTTCAGCAGTGCACAAGTACAAAAATATTTTACTGCGGATACTATTACGATGGATATCTTTGTTTGTCATACACATCTGGAAAGAAATAGTAAGGAAAATATAGAATCCCGTCATTTTTGACCGGCGTGTACACTAGCTTAATATATATAATTCTCTCACGTTCCCAGTCGCGTCATCCATTGTTATCATCTTGACTGATGCTCGTTATAAAAAGCACCTCTTACATTCACTAATGCTGTGAAATATTTGTCACTTCAAATGAGTGAAATTCAATTACTTCATGAAAGTGTTGTCACTTGTAAAATAAATATAAGTACAGAATATGTGTTTGTGTGTGTGTAAGTGAACGAATTTAAATCTGAATAAATCGAAATACTAACATATACTATACTTACCTTTCAAAGTCTCAAATACTCCACTACGAAAGCTAAATATAAGCTTAGGAATTTCTTGAAACACTTCCATTTCCTCAAATGGATTCTTACGCAAAATTGCAATCGCTCTCCCCACAATTTGTGGGGGCGAACCATCGCTCTGGAGCGGAATTAAGTCAAGAATATTCAGCAGATTGCTTCTGGTTAATGGAGCGGGACGTAACCTGGTTACCGTCGTCGAAGAAACACTCCGATTATTTCTCTTGAATTTTGCTCGGTGCCAGCAACCGCGGAGAAACTTGCGCTCGAGTTTCCAAGTTTGTTCGCTCAAGTCAAGGAGATTAAATTGATTCGCTCGCGGTACATTCCCAATACAGTTGTTGGTGTGGTATCTAACGTTTTATTTATACACTTTGTGAGCCAAATACAATAATAAATTCATCCTACATTTCAGTACATGCTCTTTGGCGGTAACTAATCGAATTTACATTCATTTTACTTGGGCGTCGTCAAGCATCGGTTGATAACATTGGTCTGAAGAGGCAAATAGAGAAGCGTCGAACGTATTGGAACTTAGAATTGATCATTTCAACGCATATTTGAACTACCCTTGTCTATTAGACACCATTGAATTTAGAAATCGTATTGACTCAGGGTCGGTGAAGCATGAGTTATTAATCATCTGATGGAGAAACACTGAGAAATAATTACAACCAATCGAGTTTCAATTTTTATCATGTCTAGACTACGATTTGTTATCAAAGAAAATAACTTGGCATATGCATGTGCAAAAATTGAAAGCTATACCGTCATATTTACATTGAATTATCGTTACTATACATTGCACTGCACATGTAGATGTATGCAGGTTTGGAGAAGGAAGAGGTGACAAGTAATTGGTTTCGAACATACTCCTATGCTCCTCAGTGCCACAAAAAACAATCAATCATCGAGTTGAACATCTTCTTAAGATAACTTGAACTTATCCTTATAAAGCTCTGTCTTTGTAACGAGTATTCAATTGATGTAACACTCCAGTCAACTTTTGAATAACATGCAACAACTGGGACTAATTTTCATCCAATACCATATGGACCATAAAAAAGGAAACCCAACTTTAAATGTTAATTACTCTGGATTAAGATATTCATTTTTTATTTGTTGCATTACACACAGAGATATGTGTCTCCACCACAAAGCATTAGGTCTGAGTATAAATTAGGTCCAAGTCGTCTGAAAATTAACCTTTAACTGTGAATTTTCAAGTGACTAAACCCATCGTTGTGCAACTAACAGAGGAGCAACACATTTTCATCAGCAACATCTACGTGGGAGCAAAGAGTTTAAAGAAGTTCGAAATAAATTCGAATAGAGATTTCCTGAGAGAAGCACTTCTTATAACAAGTTTTTAAAATAATATTTCAATAACCCTTTAACTTTTTTACGATTTATGACCTCTTTATAATGTCACGTGCAACTCACTTTTTTACAACTATTATTTATCTCTTTGCTGATACAAATAATTTTAATGTGACGTGACATTTTTAGTGAAAACATTTTTCATCACCTAATACAGAAAACAGAATTAAATTATCTTTATTCACTATAAAGTTATCAACATTTAAAGTTGGGTTTACTTTTTTATGGTCCATAAGGTGTAAGTTGAGATTCACAAATGATGTCAAATTCGAACATCAACAACATACCATGTAAAGTTTGTTCATTTAGCTAAAATCTTTTCATTATATCCAAAATATCTTCATTTTACCCAAAATTTGTTCATTTTGTCCAAAATTTATCAATTTCTCCACAAATCTGTTCATTTAATATTAAATTTATTCATTTCACTCAAAATCCGTTAATTTTACCTAAAATCTGTTCATTTTTTCCTATTTTTATTCTTTTTCCCAAAAATCTGCTCATTTGACCCTCTGACATGACCATCTAATTACATTACCGTCGATGGACAGCGGAGACGCGATGGGCCAAAGCAATATTGCTAATCTTGCGAACATTGGGCAGCGGCGCTGACGTGGCCGTGCGTCGGAAACGCTCATTTGCATGCAGGTGTGGCCAAGAGTTCCTGTCTCTCTGGTAAATTGAACTCATGCCTTTGAAGGACACCAGATCCGAATTTAATTGGATCCGGATAACAGAGTTGTCTGTCCTTTGTGATGAGAACTGCGGCATGAAGCACAACATTCTTGAAATATTTCGGGTTATTTCTAAACTTATAAAGTTTATTTCAGGCTCCAGACGCTCTTCATGAATGTGATCAAAGCTTGTCTTGTTAAATTCGCATTATTTATGAACTTCTCAAGTTTATTTCAAGCGTTTCATGACTGTGAGCTAAGTATCTTGATTTATATTACAATAGCCTTGTTTTTAGGAGATGACACAACGATCCTGAAGTTCATCATTCAGATCTGTCTAAGGCTTGTTTAAATGCAAATTGAAACTGCGTCTGTGGAAGTATTCTAAGAATTGTCCAGTGAAAACTTAGTGGGTGAAGTTTTCAATGAATATTTTTGGGAATATTTGAGATGACTGTTGCCTTGAATGTATTTCGATGAACGGATGTTATTATGTCAAATGTTATTTCCTGTGCATTCACTTTTTCAAAAGTTATCAAACAAGACACAGTGTGATCTGAATTCGTAACAGCTTCTACATATTTTTTAAGCTTAACAAGCTAAAAAAATTCCTTATGGCATATTGTATTTATTTACTTCCTTCAGAATTATAAAACTAGAGAAAATAAAATCAGACGTTAGAATTGAATTGTTTGGGTGCATCTCTATTGCTTCAAAAAATTGAAGCTTTTCTTTCTCAATGAAACCAAAAAGTGAAATGAATAGATCTCGATGATATATGATTGCAATGCTACGATTAAAAGAACACTCAGTTAAATTCCTATTGGTGTGTGGAAACCTTAATGTTTACGGTAATTATTTAGTGAAAAATGGAAATATTTGATGCAAAGAACTATTGAGGAAAACTCCTAGTCGTTAATCCCCGTTGTTGAATATAAATTAAAACAGTGAAACATTACCGCTTAGTGAACATCATAAAGCAATCCTCCATTGTTAGCTAGAGTGTACGGAAAGAAACACTGCCATTGAGTTAAGTGTGAAGGTGCACCATTTTCGCTAATTAGAGAGCACAAATGTAGGAATAATTATCAAATAAGAGATGTAAATGTGAAATAACATTGAAAAACTTTAAAATGTAAAGTGCTTGTGTAGAAAACTCGTATATGTAAAATTGTATTGAGAAAAAAGAATGAATGTAAAATACGATCAAGGAAAAGTCGTCAATGCGAAATTAAGGAAAATGGGTGAGTGTAAGATGAAGGAAAAGGGGTAAATGTGAAACACCATTCAAGAAAAATCATAGATGTAAAAAACCTCTGAAGGAAATTTCTAAATGTAAGTTTCTAATGAACCGTCGTAGGTGTGAAATACCATTGATAAAGAGTCTTATATTTAAAACATCTTTGGGTAAATTTATAAATGCAAAGTACCAATGAGAAAAAATCCTTATTGTAAAATACTACTAAGGAAAAGTTCAAATGTAAAATATCAATTGAACAATACATCAATATGAAAAATCATTTAAGAAAACCTCTAAATGTAAATTACCATTAAGGATAAGTTACAATTAAGAATACCATCGGATAAAGTGCCAATGCAAAATGCCGCTGAAAAAAAAAACTTCACTGAGGAGAAGTCCTAAAAGTAAAGCAAAAGCAATGAGGAAACACAGATCCTGGAAACAAGACTTCATTGTCCCTGTATGATTTCAAATCACCACACTCGTTAGGTAAGACGAGCAAGTTTTCAAGGCCCGCCGCGATCTTCCAGTAGCCGCGCCCAGAATAGCCCACGCTGACGGCGACGTCTCTCCCTCGCTCATAGCCTCTTCGCAAATTCATCAAGGCTTCCACAAAAACCTTAAATTTTGCACGCAGAAAATTAATCCATCGTTTTTGCTATCGAAATATTGCTTATGTAACATAGCACGTCGCTGCTTGGTAAAGTGTTTGATCAAGATTGCAATTTGCTGCGAGAAATTTTAATTCTTTTCGAAATATTTTTTTCCTTTTTATAGTTATTTCTTTTTTGTATTAACTTTGTTTTGCATCGCCATCAAGCGGATTTCTTCTTACCATAAAGTGAATTTTTGCAAGTTTTTAAGACATTTCACTTCGTCATTCCCCATATTTATTAGTATTATGCTCATTTTTTCCTTTCCGTTACAATTTTCGCCCTTTTTAAAAATTTTGTGTGCATTTTAATGTTAGGTTTTGTTTTATTTATGAAACATTTTAGACTATATTTTGAATTTCTCATTTTTTGTATTCGTGAATAAAACCCTTCACTTCGAACTTCCCCTCTTTGAATTAGACTCAAATGTGACTACAAATAAACAAAATTTCATTTCCGTTCACAACGTTTACAAACCTTCAGAAGAAACCTGAGAAGAATCAATTCCACTACGTTAGATACTCCAAACGCCCACCTGTAATCTGATTGAGGAAAAGAAACGGTCTTTGAATCTGAACTAGCCAAATTCCATCCGTCACTACGAGAGCATGATTTTTATTCTCCACAGCATAGCATTTATTCATTTTTTTTTATGAACGCAGTGAGTAGGATGCACCTGAGACTCAAGTCACTCGTGTTGCTAATCGGAATTTGGACATCGTAGGAAAAAAGTGTACAAAAGAGCATATTGATTTCCTTCTCGGCAAGGACGAGTTAACTCACCGTAATTTATTTATTTTTCAGATCGATATGGTTAAACTCGTCCTAAACACAATTCATCAAAAACAGCAGCAGATAAGTTTATGCGTCGATTCGGAGCCATTCTCAGCTGTTGACAAGCTCAGTTTTGAGAAAAATATGTATAAAAAGGGAACGAAGAATAAGTCTTTGAATGGAACGTTTTTTTCAATTCAAAAAAATTTGCGGGAAAAGGGCTGATTACCGTAATACGTTCGCGTATTACGCAACCATTAATAATAGTGGAAAATATTAGGAGGCAATTTAAGCATCAAACGACATCATAGTTATTATAAACAGACGTTAAGCTACTGTCATTGTAAACATGCAGTGAAGTAAATATAAAAGTAATGGTTGGCTAACACTAAATGATGAATTAAGTTCGCCAAGGATTGGTCAAGATGTATAGGTGTTAGGATAGATTAGATTAAATTAAAATGTTGGGATAGGTTTGGTTATCGTAGGTCACGTTTAGATGGAATATGTTAAAGTAGAATAGGTCACGAAATGCTGATTCATATTTATTGTAGACACCGAAATAGTTTATGAGAGCAGCGTACAGGCCATCCATGAGAAGCAGAGGCAACATGATACTTAGTTCATCGGTAGTTCGGTAGGGGCAAAGAATGAACGACTCTCAGAAGAGTGAGAAGTATTCAGAACTTGTGTAGATTGAGGATAATTTGGCGTGTGTGAGATAATAGACAACGTGATGATTGTCCTTATTGAGGACTTAGATTGAGGACAAACTCGCTCATGTGAGATGATAAACCACGTGATAATTATCTTTATTGAGGATTTAGATTTTGGCATTCAGAGGAATTAAGTGCAAGATTATGTGATAAATCTCTTCATTTTTCTGTTATTGATGCACTCAAGAATTGTGGCCAATGGTAATCAGTATTGAATATTCAAGTTATCCGCAATAAAAACTTTGAAGCAGTTAATTCATACAGTGGAAAAATAGTTCCGAAGGCAAATGGTACCTATAATTAGGCAAATAACTACAATGTCATTTCAAGCACCAGACTTTAACTTCCTAAAATTTGGAACGACTTAAATTTAGGATGCCTTCAAATTTCTCCCTTTAGTCAATTAATTATATAATACATCATACACTGACGTGGTTCATATCTCCATCTGGTGAAAAGCACCTTTTATTGACTCGACGCTCTCAAAATTCGAAGTTCGAGCACTCTTATTTCAAGCATGTTAAAAAAATCCACAGAAAAACCACAACGTGCACATTCTTAGACACTTCAGTGAGCTACGTTTTTGTGAAGCAGTCGGAGACAGCCCTGGAAAATTTTATAAGCCCACCTCAACTACATTGGCCATTATCTCCCTCGGAACACCTCCACAGGTCTCTGGTACACACCATCTCCTGTACAAAAACCTAGAATGCAAAAAAGGTCTGCTGTTCAGAAACGCGAGCAGCGAAGCATACATCAGAGCACCCAACAATACCGACATTCTCTATGGCAAATTCCGGCGTGTCAAAGTCGTATTATTATGGCCGAGCACCTGGGCGAATTCTCGCGCATCCTCTTCATGGGATCCTGAACTTTAGATTGGAACACAATGAGCGTGTCTGAAATTAGGTGGTGCGTTGTCTGCGCTATGAGGAGGTAGGTGTGTGTTGAGGTACGCGTGTTTCAAATGACTCTTTGGTGTTGGTGCAGGATGTGTTAGGAAAGTGTCTTCCTCAGTGTTGCACAAATGAAATGTTTTTGTGATGAAATTTGAACGATGAATAAATCTGAATGATTTGTTAGGTCAATGTCTTCCTCAGTGTTGCACAAATGAAATGTTTTTGTGATGAAATTTGAACGATGAATATATCTGCATGATGCATTAGGTCAATGTCTTCCTCAGTGTTGCACAAATGAAATGTTTTTGTGATGAAATTTGAACGATGAATATATCTGCATGATGCGTTAGGTCAATGTCTTCCTCATTGTTGCACAAGTGAAATGTTTTTGTGTGGAAATTGCAACGATGAATATAATCTATGAATTTTAAGTTCCTGGTAAAATCCTAAATGTGAAAATTGTTCAATTTAAAAACGTGAGTTCCGAAATTGTCATTTTTTGCAAATGTGCTAGACACGATGATCGAAACATTCATAACTCATGAAATCTTACTATAATTCTTGAATCAAATGACACTACGGCCATCACTAAAATATATTTCTTTACCCATGGTTTTGGGCAACAACCACAGCCATTTCATTACTGAAAATAAAATCTAAAAAATTACACGTGAATGGTACGGAGAAGTCACGCAAGCCATAAAGCAACACTGCTTAACGAGAAGCGAATTTAAATGGCCCAAAACGTACATACTGTTTCAATTTATCATTTATCACGGTGAAAACAGGACACAAACTGATACGGACGAACGCACGTCAGGACTTTCACAGAGTAAGAAAGAAAACGAATTACCTACTTTAAAAAGATAAAAAAATAATTTTGCCCAAGGACTTTCCCGACTACGCTTTTTCACATCAATTTCTTCTGCTATTTTCAGGTTGATTACACTGCTGATTGAAATTAATGATGTGGAACTGTTTCGCAATAGCCATGAGAAAAATCTACTGACGTCATTGTAATAGCCTTAGGAAACAATCTACTTATGCCATTGTAATACCCATGAGAAACAATTGACTGACGACGCGATAATAGCCTTAGATATAATCTGTTGATGCCATTGTAATAGTCATAAGAAACAATTGACTGACGCCGCTATAATAGCCTTAAGAAATAATCTGTTGATGCCATTGTAATAGTCATAAGAAACAATTGACTGACGCTGTTATAATAGCATTAAGAAACAATCTACTGATGCATTGCTTGTGGTAAATAAATGATATAAACGGTTTAAAATGTTTCTGTAGGAAAAGTAGGTATATTGGTGGTGTGGACTATGGTGTCCATAAAGTCTTCTTGGAGCAAACTTCTTGCACACCTGTTAACACCCACCTGTTTTGCGGGCATTGCTCTCACCGCTCTAACATGTGGCAATAGTTTGGTCGATTTTAGCTAATTCTATGTTTTTTTGGTGGGTTTACGCTAGGATTCATACTGTGCTAAAACATCCAAACTCCACACATAGCGTTTTGCTATTTGTGTGTTTTTTTATGTCTCCTTTATATACAAAATTTTTTTTTTGGTAATAGCGGCAGTTTTGGTTCTAACTGTTGACATTATGTATCATGTCGATGACTCTGCCTATTTTCTTATTGTTGTATTTTCATGAGGTAAGAATTGAGAAATATTAAAATATTAAATTAAATAATACAACACCAATTAAATTAAATATTATTTAGTTAAAATGCAAATTCATCTTTTCTTAATTAATGAAACCAGAACAATTTTTATTAACAGAAATCTACACGTCACACGACTCCTGAGTCTAACACAGGCGGACTTTTCATTTTGTAATTAATTCTCTGAAAGTTCCTTTGGGTATAAAAATGAGGCGTTAAGCTCTAACAGCCGTGAATTTTACAGCTGTCTACCTACGTTTTTCTCTATTCATCGCTGGTCTCAGGGTGGCGCTCTCTTTTAATGAGTTCGTAGAAGTCTGGAATCAAACAACAAATCATAATTAAACAGCAAAAGGGGTAGAGCCCTAAAGTCTATCACTTATTCTGCTCTTGCTTCGAGAGGCATTTCAGTGTGTTATATTTTATGCAAATTACAATCGTTCTCTATTACTTTTTTGTTCATGTTTAGGTGTCTATAATTCGACTTGCCCCTGGGCACTACACTTTGAACAAGAAAGACCTTGATTTCACTCCTGTCTCATAACCACGGTATTTTCTCAACATTAAAGCATCTCATACTGTGACTATCACAAACATGGAAGACGAAAGCAAACTGCAACAGAGGAAACTCTTTAATTCGAGGTTGCACTTCACATCCTCTTCTAAGGCTGTTGAACGGAAAACTATAACAGTATGTAAAAATGAAGTAATCAATGAAGAAATTTCGAAGGATTTTTTCACACAAATAGCTCCCTTATTGGTGTGATGTTAGAACACTACAGCACATTATGTACTATGCACTGCGTACTATGTGCAGGGTTTAAAATACAGCACATTGTAAACGAATGACAGTTCTCTACATACTGTGCGTTTTTTATGGCACACAGTTCACACACTACATTTTTCCTTTCATCCTTCCAATCGTTCCGCTTTTAACAACACAATCGTATGGTAGAAATGGTTTTCCTCAGCTCCTTAACCTAAAGAGAGGAAGTGAGTTTAATGAAGCTCAATGGTTAGAAGAGGTTTCCCTGTTTCCCTTAACGTCTTTTATCCGTTTTCTCTGCGATTCCTATATTCACCAGAGGAGCTGTGCACACTATTGTAAAAATGTCGCGTGTGCCGGACTGTGATCGAACAAAGGTCTTTTCTATACAAAGCGCGATGTTTCATTTTTCTTGGTGCGAATGAGGCTGCACTGTCTGTTTCCTACAGCCGGTAAACAAAATACAACACACAGTACGTTGCTTATCATACACTGTACACCAGGCACAGTATGCTATTTTACACTACACTGTACACGCTGCGTTGCAGGCAGTGCACTGAGAACAGTGCAATGTCCATGGTACCCAGTAAACAATACACATTACACTGGGCACAGTACGAAAAATCCTGCACGGAACCACCTCACAAAGATGCAGGGAAATAATGCTGAAGGACTGGTGACATTAAATTCACGCTTTTCATTACAGTGCATTCCCTTCTTTCATATTTTTCTCAAAGTAAAAGTTAAATTCATTTCATCACAAAGGACTGCAAATTAAATCCGAAATGTTCTTTCGTAGAAGCAATTAATTTCAAATTTTCTTTCGGTCGAGCAATTACTATCCTTATTAAAGGATCAAAGGCTCAGAGGTTTTCTCCAAAGCTTGTCAAGTTTACTTGAACTGGCTGAAAGAAAAAATGTTGATTGCAAGCGTGACGGGGCTGTGATAAAAGAGGAAAACGGAACGACCCGGAATTTGAATTTGGATCTTTAGCATTAAGCAGTTGCGATTAGCTAAAAATTTCTTTGAACTGCAGAAACTCAAGGAGACATTGCAACGGGGCCGCGATAAAACAGGAAAACAGAACGATGCATAATTTGCATTGAGATCCTTAGTATTGAGCAGTTGAGGTTGATGAAAAATTTCTTTGAACTGCAGAAACTCAAGTAGACATGGTAAGCAAATGCTTCTTTTCCTTCTTGTTGCTTCGTTATTTCACGTAAAATGCATAATTGAATAGAACGAGCCTTGTGGAGCATTCTTGGGTGGCTATCACGTCTCTTGCCGTCACGGACCAGCCTCACACAGGCACAAGAGTAGAGGAGAACTAAACTCAATCCTCAAATTTTACGTAAGTTTTTGCGAACTTCAACATATACAAAGAAAAATTTGTCACAGATCTTCCCAAATCAGATATTCATTACTTGAATCAGGTATCATAACAGCTGGAAAACTGGAGTTCATTTTTGTAAGTCCTAGTTAAGGTTCATCCTTGATGATGGAGGATTACTTGAGAATCGACTGTGAGGAATAATTTTTACTTGAACAACTTCCATGCAGCATTGAGTGAAGCTTGCAGAGGATAACCGTTTCATTCTTATCCATAGCCTGGTGGCTTAGGTAGCTCACACTTTATGGGCAGTGCGGCCCGGTGTTTCTCCTCGTTGGGAAAAGGAAGAACTCAGCCACAATTTCCCACTCAACCCAGGTGTCGGAAATGGGCATTGGCTTGATCGGGGGTAACCGTCATTGCGTCCTCATATTAGTTATAAGGCATTTGAAAAACCAATGTACAAGGTGATATGTATCAGGCTTGATTGGAATAAAAAAAAAATCCTTTCGTAAAAGTACACAAATGTCAAAAGGTCAAACGAAAATGAGAAGGACAGTATTTCAAACTTGGAAGTTTTCCTAAGCATCGTTTATTATTACCACGAAAATGAGGACAGTATTTCAAACTTTGAAACTTTCCTAAGCATCGTTTATTATTACTACGTTGGCTGCAGCGTGACCCACCGGCGGCCACTGAGAGAATTTCCATGATGCGAGCCACTCACCGATGATCACTCACTGCATTTCTTTATGCTTAACGAAAGCCAGATGATGAACTTTTCAGCTAATATTATGTTCATTTGAAAGTAGAATGTTGCTGTTGAGATTGATTGGAATTGAATTTTAAATTTCAGTATAATCCGATATAATTGGCGTACTGAGTGCATGAGGACGGTGGGGTATTTTTATTTGTACGCAACACGAGTACCAAGTGCATATACACGACACACGGGTACATATATCAGTACCAACATATTTGCACACGTGATAGCACGCAGTGTGTTCATTTTATGCATTATATGCATTATACATAATGCTCATTTTACACGTTAAGTACGTTAGTGCCTACTGCCCACTGTCAGTATTATACGTCATGCATGCTAACACGCACGATGCATATTATGCATTACACATGCTTCTGAACACATAAACATGCTTATGTACACTGTATGTGCGCACATAAGTGTATTAATGTATTCTGTGGCCCACTAAATATCCAAGATCCGTCCAATTTCTTCAACCAACTATAAATGTTTATAATTAACGGGTGTAGCTTAAAATTTTTGCATCCTGAATCCATAGTTTCACCGAAAAATTATGGGCAGTCATAAAAGAATCCCGACATCGACCTTCTGCTACACATAAGACAGCTAAATCACTTCTCTACTCTGCGAAACAAGTCAAGGCCGTCCCCTGAATCAAAATCCTGAAGAATGCTTGCCACTTGCCTGGCTGGAAGGGGTCTCAAAACGACATCGATGACACAAACGACGAGACAGCTGAAACAGAGAAGACGTCTTCGCCTACGCGGTGTCGTGCGACCCTCGGTGAGAGCTACTCGATGGCTCGTACTTTTGGAGAAGCCGTAATATTTCCTGGAATTCTGGAGCGCAGGCGTATCCAGGATGACGGGTGTTTGAACAAACACCATAGCTGTGTTTGCAGGCGCTCCGCTGCATCTATAAGCCTTGTTTGGCTGCTCGAGAGTGTTTGTACTCGATGCCTCTGTCAACTGGGCCACAAAACTGGGCAAACTGCCCCTGAAAACCAGACAAACTGGGCTCCAAAACTGAATAAACTTGATGTCTGAAGTGCGTTGCAGCGGCTGGAAAAAGCGGTGCAAGCGGAGTAAAGTTTCCGAGTTGCTAAGAAAATAACGTCATTGATGGGCAAATTTTGACCAGGACGAGCAGGCTTTTGTGATGAACAAGAAAACAATGTGGTTAGCTTCGTTTTTTAGCACAATTGGTGTGCTACTTCGTGTCAGAATCGATCAATTTTTGCACAATTGGTATGCTACTTCATGTTAGAATCGATCAAAGAAGAAAGGCGTGTGTAATTATTCATTGCTGAGTGTACTTTTCCAACTTTTCACTTCTGCGAAATAGTTCGAGTTCTTCACGTGTTAAAATAAAAATAGAATCACTTTTCATTTTTACTGACGTACTCAATTGTTAAAATTAGGTATCTGTCAATCTAAAAAAAAACAACGTTACGATGTTTCAAACATCCTCCTCAGGTTGAAAATATACAAATGAATTTTATAGTCGCTCTGATGAAAATGTAAATCTACATCAGTCTCGATAAAAATGTTGAAAATCACAGCAAAATAAAGTGTCAAGAGAGACAAAATTTGAACTAGAGGAATATGCAATTTCTAGACTAGGTAACAATATTGCATAACAGTGGATGTTAATGGCACAAAAGATATGGGTAAAATGAATGATCGAGCGGCTGATCGATTCCTTTTGAATAATTTTAACGCTAAGAAAGTAATTTGTGTTTTCGTTGAAGCTAGGTTTAAATTAATGGATGTGTAATGCTTCACTTATTTGAATGGGCTTTTTTTAACGACATTGTTCGCTATTTTTGTATTTGAATGTAGGTCTTCACTCGAGGGCTCGCAACTGTGACCGACTCATTTGTGCGATTATTTGTGCGCAATTAATTGTTGTTTCAGGACTATCCATACCAATGTAACATTTATTAAGAGATTCAAATTATCTTCTCTCACACTTAAGCTGATAAATCACACTTGCTCTGTCGAAATAACTGAGCCTGGATCTGGAAATATTATTTACTATCAAGAGATCTTTGATTTTACGATTTTTAGTACACAACAACCAACTTCAATTGCCGTACCCGGATCTAAAGATTAAATAAAATTTTGACAATATTCTTTCGGGCTCGTTCATCAACTTAATATTTTTTATGCATTGGATTTTCATAAACTATATTCACATACTGCGTATTAAATCCAGGAGAATGGTCACCATTCAAAGTTTGGTTCAAAAATTGCCAATAGTTTTATCAGTTGGAGTTTTCGAAAAATTATTATTAACTAGCAACTGCTTAACTTTTAGCGTTTCCGAATAAAAACTAACCCAATCGCTGCACTTGTTATATGCTCTATTTAAAAAGGAATGAATAATGGCCCTCTTCACACACTTCAGTGTATGACAATCATAATTTTTGGTTTCACCAGCAAGAGCAGGATTAACATACACGGATCTCTGAAAAAGACTGTGTGAAGCTTCAACTAAAATAGAATTTTCATACTAATAAATCTAATACTTTAATTTAGAGTAATGTAGTTGGAGTTTTGGATTTTAATTTTTGTATCAACATGAGTGTAAATAGTTTTTCTGCACATTTCCAGCCTGAGGATGGTACTGAGCGTATTGTTGTGGCGTCCGTTGGCCACGTAAATTGGTGCACGCAAAGAAAAGAAAAGAAATCCTAATGAAAACTACGAAACCTATGAAATAAAACTACGAAACCTACGAAACCTATGAAACATCAAGTAAATAAGAAGGGAGAGGACGAAATAATTAAAAGATAACAGAGAAAGCATGAAAACAAAAAGACGTAACATGTGCACGGAATATACGAGTATAAGCCTGATAGGCTTATCTATAGCTAATATAGCGTGACTGAAGATGCCCATAGCAAAGGATAGACAAGCTTAACTTGCCTAAACCTAATGCCTCCCTTATGCCTTCTAATGAGAGCTCAAAGAAAAAAAACACAATGGCCCGCCATTATCACGAAATACTAGGTATGCAAAATTCTCACAACGGTAATCTCCTTACAAGCCGCTGAGCGTAATGCCTCGCAGCACCCACAAAAATCAGCATGGGACAGGCTTTACAATGAATTCTGTGGCATGAGGAGCTTTCCCAACATCCTAAAGCCCGTTATTTCTTGTTCAAGTGGCGGGAGCCGAGGCTGAGCGTATTGACCTCGTTGTCTTGCCTCTTGTATCCTGTTTACCATCCTGTGGGATGCAATTTACATCCCGGAGTTCCGTATTCGGTGTTCTTCAGTGTGTATTTTCCGTGTGTTCCGTGGTGTGCTCGAGTGTGCACTTTTACGTACGTCCACACCGTAGTATGCCTGGGTGGGCACTTTTCAAGTACAAAACAAGCGTCCAATTAGAGCTCCCCTCGTGAAGGTTGTTGTTGATAGGCTGGAGCAG
>JACJUY010000936.1:29715-42797 GCA_014220935.1 Platorchestia sp. MABIK
AACCACCGTCATTATACTGGCACTGATATCAAATGGTCCCGAACATCAGAGTAGGAGCGGAACTGCCACTCAACAGGGAGCTACAAAAAAAAACTGTCGGACACAAGTTCGACACGAAATAAAATGAATGAACACTTTTATTGATGATGTCATACGGAAGCCGAGGGGAATTAAGGATTAAGATTATTATGATTACAAGCAATGAAAGATACGAATGTTTCAGTTATTGTAATGATTTCAAGATATGTTTGAGTTTAAAGAAAAATCCTGAAAACTAAGCATTCAACGAATAAGTTCAACTCCAGAACGTGAATAACCATTTCATCACACCCAGAGTGATTTTTCCCAAAGAATTTATTAAAAAAGCTTCACTTGAAAAAACTTGAGCCTGCAAAATTGGTTTTCAAGATACTCAATTAAATTCAATTTTATATTTGAAGCACAAAGAATCATACATCCATTTCGCTTGAGGAAAACTCAAATATCTGAAATATTCATAATTAAAGAGAATCAATTTTGCAGTGAAATCTCATAGTAAAGTTGGTAATGCGTGCATTTATTAAGTGATTTTCTTTTCGACGGGAGGCCAAAGTTCACTAACGAACTTAATTAATTCATATTGATTGAAGTATAAACAATGGGGGCGTTTGAATGATGACTGTTGAATACAGTTTTATTTTTGGTTATATTCGCGGTGTGCAAAAATTTAACGCAATGTTTGGGTTTTACAAATATCTCAAACCTGATCAAAACATGTAGATAATGTATCCAAACTTGAGCAAACGCTAGAAAATTTCATCTAGAAATTTTTGCACCGTAGATTTAAGGCACTCAGAAATAAGAACAGTTAAAAAATGTGTTACGTCATCGAGTAGTTCGTTTTTTAGAAGACAGATTAGAAGGCTCAGTACGCAGCATCATTTGGAATTGATCAATTAGACTTAAAACAAGTTTGTAGTAATTGTCAATTCAAGTTTTTTATATATAAAAAGTTTTTTATGGCATTTGTTTAGTAAAATAAAAATAATGAAGCAGTCTCACAGTGCTGGAAATTTTTGGCTAGCTGCAGTTGATCGTTTAATTTTACTACAGGGCAATAGTAGTCCAGCGGCACGTTTTTTTCTAGAGCTTATTTCCGGTTTATTAGAAATACTTTTTTACGTTCATAGGTTTAATTTTTACTAGAGGACAACAGCAGGCGTGGGATACACTGTAGTATTCCTAATGTGATCACCACGGGTTAGCTCACAGGCTTTAAGGCAGCCGTCACACGGAGACCAAATGGTAACGTTTAGTCATAATTTTCTACAGTCAGCGGTACTAATCGGTCTGTCCAGCACCACGAAACTGTCAGATTTCAGCCTTAGTTTGTTTCCGAAATCATGGTATAACTAAGCTGGTTACAAACAAAGTCTGAAATCTGACGGTTTTATCGCGCTGGACAGAACGATTATTACAGGTCGTGTAATAGCAGTCTTTTTAGCAGTAAAATTTCGCGAGAAAAGCCCCACCATCGAATGTTAGAATAAAATCGTTTACATTGAGTGCCAATTTACTGTCTGATAATTCCTAAAAAACTGCTCTTTTGGAGGATATTATTGATTTAAGAGCATGAACCCTTCGGACTAAGCCCCGTAGTCTTTTATGTACATTGCCCTGATGTTTGTTTATCACAATCTGGGTTGTAGATTGGGGTCCAATAAAGTTTTTTCATTCCCAGGGCCAGAATACCGAAGTTGCAGTTTTTTTGATCCGAAGGAATTTTTTCCCGAAAGATATGTTTCATAAATTTGCTTCTATGAGATCTTCAATCGGTGAACTTTGAAAACAGACTAGCAAAACAGGGCTGAATGCTTCATTATTTCGGAAGCGTCGCTGTCAAGGTTTTTAATTTTCAACTCGCTAATTAGTCTCATTCTCAGCAAGCAATTCTTCTTCATTTTATTTACTGACGACTCCAACAAGTGTTGCTGGGTAACAGAGTCGGAACGAGATAAATAAACGAAGAACTCCATTTACTCGACGAGGCTTTTTGAAAAGCCCTTGCGCAGTTTTACCTAATTACTGAAGAAGAGGAAATGTTAACATCATTCTAGATAGTGAACAGCTCCCAAAAATATATTTTTGTTATGTTAGAGAGCAATATGTAAATTGACGGCTGGAATTAATTTTCAGATAGCGTTTTGAATGGAGTGTAGGCAAAACATTCACTCAGCAGGTATTCACATGTATGCCCACCACGAATGTGTCATTAGCGGATAATTAATATTAAATGTTAATGTCTTTGTCGCAGCATAAAGTAACTGGACCCAAAAGAGTTGCGTTACGAGCAACAACTTTAAAATTATCGCGAATGGTCCAAGGAGCGTCCTTGACCAGTGAGTCAATAAACCTGTGCTCGAAGCATCCAATTCTAGCTTACAGTATTGCCATTGTGATAACGAAACTGCAATAAAACTTGCCATAACGTTCTGCAGATCATGACGTATCAAAAAGAATTGGAAGACCAGATCTCAAAAGAAATTTTCGGTTGACATGAGTTCTTTCATGTGGAAAAATAAGTAGATTGATTGTAATCAGTAAAACTTAGTCGCAATCGCATTCTTATTCGTGACCATGTACAAGTACTGAAAAATGTTCAGAATCTTGAAGTTACTAATTTTTATTAATAGCGAATGACAAATGCAAAAAGATATACAATTTAAAAACGGAAAGCGCAGAAGGAACAAAGAATCCTAATTCAAGATAGATGCAGACGAGTTTTGACAAAGCCTGGTTTTGCAGCTATTGTTGTTTTCCAGTTTATCATTGTTCTGAAAAACTTTTGACGTATTTGTTTCAGAAGACACATAAGTACGTTTCGATGACGTGTACGTTTTGATCTCACATGCAAACAATATGTTCTTGAAAAAAACTCATAGGCTTCGCAATCCGAGTTGACTCACGGAAAGATCTGTAGTTCGATGCAAGTGATCGGTAGTGAGACTACAAATTTATTGCGCCTTCACCGGTGTTGATAGAATTGTGCTTCATATGCGGTAAGTTGGCACAGAAGCAGAGTGGATAAAAGCAAGAAAGTAAGATTGTATCAAAAATAATTCCAAGAGGGATGAAACTCTATGTTCTACGTCTCATCGCATGTACTTTCAGCCTTTTTCCTGCAAGCAATGTATGAAGAAAACAATAAATTTCCAAATCTTTTTAACGCATTTCATAATGTTACAGATATTCAACGTGCCCGGTAACTAATATCAACGAAGATCGTTTGCACAATTTGACCCACATTGGCAAGGAAATTAATATTTTTTGGACACTAAAAATTAGCTATTTTTTAGCTTGGAAAAGGCGTTTCTCATTTCCAAAAGATTTCAAAAGATTTTCATTTAAACTGTTGAACGTATGTTTGTATTTAGTGCTTAATTGCAGTCATAAACTTCGTGATAGATTTTACAGAGATTGCTCTGTCGAATACAGAGCAATCCATAAATTTATAAATTTTTTCTATAAAAATTGTGACTTGAAGCATATGTACACTCACTCATTGCTGGTAAGGCTGACTTTACGTAAAATTTGTTTTGAAGATTAAAGCACGGAGTGTCTGAAATGCAGTGTAATATTTTACTTCTGAAAAGCGGACGTTATTCCTCAATCAATGAACTGTACTATTTTTCAAGACTCATTTTTTCAACGCCTCGCAATGTTGTATTTTCTCAGCAATCTTTAACGTCGATGCTGCATAGTTCTGATATCTCCTTTGGTTTGTGTGACAATTTCCCTGTATTTTCGTCGAACTGTACTGTTAATTTAAAATGAAAGTCTGTATATGTGACTACGAAAGTCCTAAAATTCTTAAAAATTCTAAATTCATGAAGTAGCTCAATGTATTTTTTGGAAATTTCCAAATTTTAATCAAAATTTTATTTTCCAATTTTTCAATCTGATAAAAAATTTCAAATACACACACTTGTCGACTATCTGTTTGGCAAATATTTACAAAATAAATTTTTACTTTTACTTCTATATCTGACCCACTGAGAAAAGTTGGAAATTTTTTCAGGAATCATTCATGCAGAATTATGCACATCTCGGAAAGATTATGCAAAATAAGTGAAAAATGTATTACCCTATATGATGAGAGGATGTACTAGACAATGTCAAAGCATGTCTGTGAATGATGGAAGAATTCTGGAAGAAAAATTTTTTGATTAGGTACGACACCATCAGCTTCATTGCGAAAAAAATGAAGAGCGCATTTCTGCGTTTTTCTTTTTTCAAAAATACTTTCAACGATTTTCACTCATAAAAAATCGTTCATTCTTAAGGAAAAGCACCGTAGCTTCACTCCTGTGACCGAGCGTCGGGGCCGCAGCACCACACAACCTCCCACCGCCGCCGCCACTCCTCGAGTGAGGGAAGCAAGAGAGTAATGCCGCACTCAAGTCCTACCGCGGCATTTTAATCGCTAATTAATATATTTAATAATGTAAGAATGAGTTTCGTAGCTTCTTAAAAACATTTTCGGAGTTTCGATTAATGATAAACTTAATGACTTTAGTTGCTAACTACGTTCATATTTGGATTTTAGATAAGAGCATGACGGTAATAAATATTCAAAAGCGCATATATACTAATTTTCAGCTAGCTTGAATCTACCGTATCTTTAGGAATGATACGAGACACTATGTAGTTTGAGTTGTAAATCAAGTTGGAAAGAAGAGATTCGCTGTCATGTACTCGTATGTTACAACTTTAGTGACGTAACTGATGCTCGGAGGAAACTTCCCTCTTTGAAGGAATATTCACGTGTGGAGAACATTCACGTATCTGGAACAGTTTACAGCGGAAATTTTTGTCGCAAAAAAGCTTGCATTTCTGGACAAAGCTTCAACGTTTGGGAAGAATAATATTTTTCCTGCGAATTCTAAGGGTGTTCTAAAAAAAAGTTTTCGACAAAAACTTCCCCGAGTGTAACAATTTCGCGCCGATGGAAAATTTAAGAACTTTGAAAAATGAGCAGTTCTTATGTACAGTACTTTACCATTCTAAATATACAATTTCATTAGTTGAGAAATAGAATCCACGTCTCTGACGAAAATCTCTCCGTATTGGAAAGAGTAGAAAAATAATACTCATGAGAAAAATTAGTGGGTGCATAGTACGAGGCTCTTGACAAGCCTCAGAATGACTATGTTGTACGTGGGATGAATGTAGGAAGTATGTTGGAGGTATGTGGGATGTATGTAGGATGCATGTTGGATGTGTGCGGATGTAATGGATGTGTGAGTGGTTTGTAGAATTCATATGGGATGAATGGGGAGGTATGGGGATGTGTGTGTGGGATATTAGTGAGATGGATGTGGGATGCATGAGGAATGTATATGGAATGAGCCTGATACTGATATATTTTCCTTCTTAGAATTCATTTGTATTTCATTTGTACCGTGTTTCTAACATTTCGGTTTTGGGTTGACTACACTCGTCACGCATAAAACGCACTTAAAATCTATTTCGGAGCCAAAAATTTTGCTGCAATGAAATTATTCAGCGTTCTGCGCTTGGAAACTTCGGCTGAGTTATTGTTGACCTTCATGGTGAAAATAACAACTTTCTGATTAGTAATATTTGTTTTCAAAAATGTTTGATTTGGTATTAAACACAGGGCTCAGTACCTCATCACCTCTATGATGTAGACAACAATTTGCTAACTAGTTAAATGGAATTTAAAAATGATCGATTATCATTCAACACCGGACTTAGTACAATCACTTGCAGGAGTTCAATATTAAAAACAATTCCCTGGAACTCTTAGGTTTGATACTTGAGATTTTATTTGAATCCGGAATTGCCAGTCTGATAAAAAATTTCAGTCCTCAAATGAAAAGGATCTGCTTATATTAAATAGCTGAGCTTCCCTGCAAAAATCCTAGTCTTCCACGCTGAGTATCGGATTTATAAATTAGAGTTATTTCTCGTTCGATAGCAGTATTGAATTTTCAAAGCAAGAATTCAACTTTCAAGTTCGCAACACTTCACATTTGAAGAAAAAGAATGTAATATGTAAATAAATTATCGATTTGATTTTCTCAATAAGAAGGAATTTTGTCAAAAAGTAACATTTTAATAATTTTCTCATCATTTCTTTATATGAACTTCTTAATCTATGCTAATTTATTTAAAAAGCTTCATTATCAACTGATTGCAATTTGAGCTCAATACTCGGGAGCGTGAGCAACAAAACTATTGCTTCAAAGTTGTTTGCTAAAGTTAGGCCACTGATTTTTTCTACCATACAAATAAATGACGGTTCGGTTTTTACTTGTGTGAAAATATTCTAGTAATAAATTCAAATTTAGAAAGTAAAAACAATTGAAATTTTTCAATACCCCATCAAGTTCTGATTTGAAAATAAAATTCATGCGTCCCAGTATCTTTTATTTGCTCATATGAATGCATATGAGACTATTTATTGACCACTATTAGATTCCATGGAAAATATTTGGACAAAACCATAAACTTTTTGTGAACTAAATCTCATTAAAGTAGCGAATAATTTGTGTAAAATTGAAATTGGCCGTAGAATTGTGGTTGTGAAGAGGAATTCAAATCTTGCGCTGCAACACCGCAGACTTTCCTGAGAATTGCGATGTAATGAGGAATTCAAATTTTACACTGCAATACCGTAGATTTTTTCAAAATTTTGAAAAAAAAGGTATTCAAATCTTACACTGCAATACCGTAGATTTTTTCGAGCATTGCAAGCTATAGAGTTATTCAAATCTTACATTGCATCGTATTGATTAAGGTGTGTCAGGTCGTGCCAATAGTCCTGTCCGTTTTCATGCGGTAACAAATTTGAATTCGTATTTCAGAGGCAGGTATAAATTTGTGACATATTCCGCGAGGCCATCAGTCCATCGTGGTTTTTCATTCCCTTCAAAATGAAATATTGGGGATATTTAATCATTTTTATCCAAAACCCTTTCACTTATATGGAGCCATCAACCGAACACATAAGAAACATACTGCTGTTCCAGTTTCACATTGGATATAATGCGTCAACAGCTGTCAAAAATATGAAAAAAATAAAATAGATGTAGTAGTAACAAGAAATGAAAATAAAACAAAAATAAAAATAGAGACAGCTACTGAGCAGACATACTGAGAATGGTTTGAAATGTGTTCCAATAATAATTACTGAGATTTTTAGTTGCAGCTAAGCACTTGCAGTTTTCAAATGGTGATTACTGAGATTTTTAGTTGAATTTGATGCAGCTTTATTGAAGAAAACACTTGCAGAAAATCCTGCAAGTGTTAATAAAGTAATTGAGCTCTGAACGTTTTTGAGTGCAATGACAATTCGACGTCACTTAAAGGAGCTAAAAAAAAGAGCCCAAACTTGGAAAGTGTGTTTCTTATAACCTCTCCACTGCTAATCGTCAGCAGCACGTAAATGCCTGCGCATCGTTGCATTCCCGCCGGTTGCAAGTAAATATTTTGTACAGGGTTCTTACCGGAGGGTTAGGGTAGATTAAATTGTGTTAGGACAGGCTGGAACAGGTTAGGTGACGAATTGTTAAGATTGAATACATCAGGAAGTGGTAAAGAGGGTTAAGTTAGGTTAGGGTAGGTTTGGTTTCGAAAAATTAAGATAGGATAGATTTTGGACTATTGGGTTAGGTTATTGAAGTTACGCAGAACAACAATCGTGAATTTTTCAGAGGTTCAACCTTTATCTCCGTCATTAGAACTGAGGGCATCAACAAGCTTAAACTCCATAGGAGCTCGATATGATTGTCTGTTGTCCTAAAATTTTAGATTAAATTGCTTTTGAGCATTAAATATGTGTTGAAAATTATAGTTTAGAATAACAATATTCAGATCTAGAAGGTTCTCCCTAATTTAGCGTTGTCAACATTAGCAGTATAACTTTACGGTTACCAAGTATACTTTGTACTAGTCTTATTCTTACACATTAGCCTAGTACACTATGTACTGGTAGCATACATATACCTTAACTTAGTACACTCTGTACTATACATAGTAACATTCTTATACGTTAACCTAGTATACTCCCTTTTAGCAGTGCTATGTATATAATTTATAATTACGAGTAGTTCATTTCAAACCTGCAGATCAGTGATGTCATAATCTATTGCATTTTTTCATCTTAAAAACTGCTGTTCGTATTTGAAGCATTACACCCCATGTGTAAATATCTTGAAACCTGAACATTTTATAACTTCCTCCATTGCGTTGACTGAATATTTTTGTGAATCTAATTAAAGCCATTCTAAGACAAAAGTTCATAGCACTGCTCCAAGTCGAAATTTGTTAACACTATTCAAAGTTATAAGTTCTTAAGACTATTCAAAGTTCTTAGTACTATTCAAAGTTGTAAGTTTTCAAATCTATTCAATTTGTAAAAATTCTTAATACTATTTAATGATATAAGGTCTTGACTCAACTCGAAGTTGAAAGTTCTTAATACTATTTAAAGGTAAAAGATTTCAACACAATTCAAAGGGTAAAATTTCTTCACACCATTTAAAGTTGCACGTTCCTGAAGAAATTTATAGTCAAAAGTTCTGAACATTACTCAAAGGGAAAAGTTCTGAACACCATTCAAAGTTGAAATTCCACTTTACTAGGCACTCTGTAAAATACTGCAAAAAGCCTCCTAACAGCTGGGCCAGTTCGTCCTGAAGTCCCACATTCAGACATTAACTTGACACCCTAATGGCGCGTGTGTATGTCACTCCAATGCGCAACAATACAAGACTGATGACCTGACACTCCAGACGCGTGCGTGATAGTAGTGTTTTGTAGCACAGGGCTGAAAAATTGTGTTTTGGGGCCAAAATTCACAATTCAGCTTTTCACCAAATGAAATTATTCGAATAAGATTGAAATGAAAATGAAATGATTAAAATTAATTTATTTTTATGAGAAATTTCCATAAAAAGTGCCATTAACTTGTGAATTTTTGCCTGGAAAATGTCGTCCTGTCAACAATGGGGTGTGTGCAGTGAAATTCCGAGATACAAACACTTAATCGACATCTGCGCTCATTTTGAGGTGAAGTGTGACTGCGCTTTGTTGTTCATTCGATAGACGCGGGTCGTGGTGTTATTATTCAAGCGTTCGGTCTCGATTATTAGAGGTCGGAAAACGAATAGATGACGAAAGCGTAGCGTTAGATGAGCTTCATACGAATCACATGTTTTCCAAAGCAAGGAAAAAAAACTTATCTCTGAAGTTCAGCCAGACAGGTGCAACTTGAGTGTCAAAGTTTGTGAAGAAAAACCTAGTTTTGGAACGCATCAGAATGATGCGAGCATAAATGTGACAAATTAAAGAGAACATCTTCATGCTGTGCTAGGAGTTGCTTGCATCATGGAAAACAATCCCAGGTATTTTTCTTTTACATGAAAAGGCGAAGTTTCAAGTGTGTGCGTATTTTTGCACGTGTAGAAGAAAAGGCGTCTCAGCGGTATCGATCCCAAAGGCTTGCTAATGACGTCTGATTAGGATGAGAGAACAGCGCGTAAGGAGAATTAAGGGATGCATTTTTAGAGACTTTCATGCAATTACGCTGTCGGTATAGCCCTGTATCTAGTTCACCAGTTTGAACACAAGGTCGACTGTAAGACTTGTAAGGTCTAGAGCTGTATTTCACAATTTTTTTTCCGAAAGTGAGCTCTCGGTATTCAGCACCTGAAACTAATTTTTCTTTTGAATTTGGTAATTTCACTAGGTTTCTTTCAAATGTACAGTTTAAATACTTCTCACTTGAATAACATTCTCGTGTTTAATTAAACATTCCACGAAGTTTCTCCCAAATGTACAGTTTCAATACTTCTCACTTAAATAATATTCTCGAGTTGAATTTAACATTTCACGAAATTTCACCCAAGTGTACAGTCTCAATAGCTCTCACCTGGATAATATTCGCGTGTTTGAACTTTAATATTACACACTTTCAAAGCATCGTCTTGATGCTCACGCCCACTGCGTCTTGCACAATGGCCGTCGGAGCAGCGGTTTTTGTTCTGGAACACTGACACAAAGGAAAGGACCGATGCTTTGTCTTCCGGACTTTATTTGGAGGACGCAGTCTGCTGTAACTTTGCACGCATTTTTGAGGATAAAATAGAAGGATTTGACAATACCCACAACTTTTTCATTTCAAATATGGAGTGATGCATGTTATTTGGTTATACACTTTTTTGTTGTGACATGAGTTGTGTTTTTCGCTATTGGTTATTTGAATATCAGGCCACAAAGGCTCCTGAATATTTACTATAATTTAGACGGTGATTTCAAAGGGAGATCTCTGAATTCTTTCGTTTAGAGTGTGAATAGATGGAAGAAGAGGAGGTTAAAATTTCGTCATTCAAATGACGGCCAAATGCGAAATGATAAAGCCACGTCTTACGTTTCAGGCCCAACCAGACAGAAAATTGGCCACAGAATTGTTTCATTTTTCAGTGAAACATGGTTGAACTTTTGGCAGACTTGTATTTGCAGGCAAACTGGATAATGCAGTTACCGTTTTGAGTGTTAACGCTGTATCTACACTATATACACTTTTTAAAATTTTGTTCCTTTACATATTATATAATATTTTTGTTTACGTTAAAATTTTACTTTTTCAAATTACATGCAGATTAGCAAAGTACCTGATATTTCTCAAGACTTGGATACTAACACACATGTTCAAAAATGGGTCCCCAATTTCACGTATCAAATTTTTCATTCTGTGTTTATTTTCATAATTTACACAGCATTTCTACATCCTTTCACTTTCGGGTTGTAAATCTACGAGATCATCAATTTCAAACTCACAGGTTGCGTCTAATTTCCAGTGCAATCTCAGCAGTTTATTTTTATGTATATATCTACGCCTTGAAATCTTGGCCCTTACGGTAAAGACGCTTGATCTCAGGTCCGTTTGATCATTGCAGTTGACTCAGGTGAGAGACATGAGCAAGCGTTGATATCCATGCTTTGAAAACAAATCTTTGACATGCAGCGCTTATATCGCCCTAGGAAACGCTAGATAATTTAACTTGGAACACAGGGTCGCTCTGCCTTTATTGCTGCAGATTTAATTTGCGTCATATTACACATGCTATTCCATTAGACATGCTGCACTTTATTCATCACTGCCAAACAATTCTTTCGCTCTGCATTTGGATCATTTTATCGAATTGAAGTTGTGTTTTCTAGCTTCGCATTTAATTTGATATTAGCTCAAATTTTTTTTCACTTACACAATCAAATTTCATCAATCCACGTTTTATGACGTTTAACTTCCCATTTGATCCCACAAATTTTATTCAAATGCGCATTCGGTTTCTAATCAACGTGTATTTGCTTGTTACGGGTTAAAAACTTATCTGATTTCAAGTTTAATTAAGTTTTTTGGTGTTGGATGAAATTAATTTTTGCTGCACCGACTTGTTCGCTGCGAGGTTCGATCCCTCGTGCAGGCTGAACAACAACACATTCTGCGCAAACTATAAAAATAGACTGCTGCTTTGTGGAAAATGCGAAGCTTTCCTCTGTAAAAAAGATGCTTCACTAATAGTGCCTTCAGAATGGGCAGGAAAAATAGAATAAGTATTTATATTTTCAATATATACCTTTAATTCAGTTGTGCAATTTTTTTAGAATCGAAAACCCGAAGAAAAGAAAATGTTCTTCCCAAAAATTGACAGTTACTTCTCTCAAAATTTTGAAATGCTCCAACCTCAAAAATTTTGCTTCGCCATTGCTGAATTACAAAAGGGTTTTTAATTACCATTTTCTATGCTCAATGTTGACAAACAAACGAGATATTGCATTTAAATAAAGATTTAATTAGTCACATATACTTTTTATTATACATAATTTCCGATGTCTCTCCTGAACTGACAGCCCAGTAATATTTTCGAATGTTGATCACAACTTCTCATTTAATAATAAAAATGAGCTCGAAAAAAGCAGAAATTAATGAAACTCTTCTTCTACCTCAAAAATAACTTACCACGCAAGCAAAATTAAAAGCACAACCATATTTGTAACGTCAATAAAAAACGCTACAACAGTTACAATGACCTTTACGTGCTAAATACTTCTCAGTAAGGGATCCTCCTTGTTCAACTTTGTAAGAAGAAACTAGTAGGAAATAGCTTTCCTTTCTCAACTGTGTTGCTGGAGTCAATGACCGAGTGAAGCTACTGGATTGCGGTAAAATGTCTTGCGTAATGGGAAGAAGCGATCAAAGTTTCCTTAAAAGTCCTACAGAGGGACTGACCTGATATGAGGCCTCGGTGATTGCCAAATTTGGTGATGATTTGAAGAGGGTTGTGCCAATGGAAAAAGTTGGGCCGATGGAAATGACTGTGCCGATGGAGAGAGTTGTTTCAAGAGTAAGGACTGTGCCAATGGAAAAGACTGTGCCAATGAAAAGAATTGTTTCAATGGAAATGACTGTGCCAATGGAAAAGATTGTGCCAATGGAAAAGACTGTGCTAATGGAAAGAGTTGTTCCAATGGAAAGGACTGTACTTATGGAAAGAGTGGCTCCAATAGAAAATAATGTACCAAAGAAAAGGACTGCTACTGGAGCGAGTTGGGGCGATGAAAAATATTATAGCTACGGTAAGAGTTGTAGCAATGGAGAGAGTTGGAGTGATGTAGCGGGTAGGGCACCAGGAAGGGCCTGGTGAGCTGCGATGAGAGTGTAATGGTGAGGGGGACCTCGAGAAGAGATCATCTGCAAGTCTGCAGAAGGAGTGGAAAGTTGAGGGGCAGTTGCAGGAGGGACGTGAGGGGCGGCAGACATAGGAGGAGATCTATTGGGCAATTGAGGAAGGGGTCGAGCGAGGGGCATTACGAGGGGCATTGCGTGTGAGGGACATATTGAGGAGGTAGTACTGCAAAAGAGATAAGTGAGGGTCACAATAAGGGATGGCGGAGTGAGGGGCACAATAAGGGGCGACAGAGTGAGGGGCACAATAAGAGGCGACAGAGTGAGGGGCACAATAAGGGGTGACAGAATGAGGGGTGCAATAAGGGGCGACAGAGTGAGAAGTGCA
>JACJUY010000936.1:43579-64506 GCA_014220935.1 Platorchestia sp. MABIK
GGGCACACAGTGAGGAGCAGGTGAAGTGAGGGGCATGAGGGCGCACAGTGAGGAGCGATGAAGTGAGGGGCATGAGGGGCACACAGTGAGGAGCGATAAAATGAGGGCAGCATGGAGGCACGAGGAGCACAGAGTGAGGGGCACGAGGGGCGGTAAGCTAAGCCGCCCAGGCACCACCTCCGCCATATAAGGGGCCGCTATTTACGGCCGCACGCCACCACGCCGCCGAGGTAACGTCGCGAGAACTTGCGCCCACATTCTCGCTTATTCATAAAGTTCATTTCGTAGTCATTGCTCGTCATATCTTAATGCTATTTTTTCGTATAAATACTTATCAATATAATACTGCTATTCATTGTTATAGTTACTTATCAATATCATATTGATATTTATAGGTTAAGTTACTTATCAATATCATACTGATATTTATTGGTACAGGTACTTATCATTATCCTCCCGCTATTCATTGCTATAGTTACTTAACAATATGATCCTGCTATTCATTGTTATAGTTATTCATCGTGTGTGAAAACTCGTACTGAGATCCCCAGTTATTTATAAAATTATTAATACCGTCATTATTGAATTATTGTTTCACATGATACTGCTGTTCATTGTTTTGGTTATTCATATCGTGTGAGAACTTGTACTAACCTTCACAGTAATAAATATTTTAGTTATTGTTAAATTATTTTCTCATTTTCTACTGCCTCCATTGTTTTAGTTACTGATGTCGTGTGAGGACTTACAGGACAGAACACGCGAAGACTAAAACTTGCACCAACTTTTCCAGATTTGCAGATTTTTCATACAACTTTTATGAAAATATTACCATTCCAGTGTATTTAAATTATTCGCATTATAGTTTTCATTGTGCACATGACTCATACATGCAAGAAACTGCACCGAAAATTTCTCAGTCGCTCTGTCAACTCTGCTATTTAATTTATGTATAGCCGATCTTGCCGAATTCCTGCAGCTACTTTGTCTGAAATAGCTAAGCTAATACAGTTCTTAACTTACCACATTCGATCCAGTAATTATTCATGACCTTACGAGCATATTTATTTATGCAAATGAAAATGAGTCCCAGTTTCCTGCAGTTATACACTACTTGCATCAAGTGCCGTATCAGATGAAAAACTCGGAGCAATTATTATCCCTAAAAGTTTAATTTCACGTGGGAGAATTCATTTCCCATACAAAGTCTGTAATGTAATGTATATCAATAATGAAGAATATATTTAACGGAGCTTTTTGATAATTCTCTTTTCGAAAATTGAAGCTTTCTTATGCAGGTCAATTTATCACTCACATCAAAATTCGACAAACTCTACGTCACACCGGAGTCTCTTCACATATATTGTTATAACTACTACGCATGAGCGTGTAATGAAATTCTTCTTGAGACAGTAAGGCGTTCTTCTGTACTATGAGTCACCATGAACCGCGAATCATGAATCGTCATGAACGGTGAGTCATGAATCACTATGAACTGTGACTGATGAATCATCATGAACCTTGAATCATGAATTATCATCAATTATGAGTCATGATTCATCATGAACCGTGAGTCTTGAACCATAACGGACCGTGATTCATTGTGAACAGAGACAGTTGAGTACACGAGCAGAGTAATACTTCCACTCTCTGTGTAAATGAAATTTCGTCTTATTACTCTAAAAACTCAATTCTGTTTAGCTCAAACATGAACAAGTCACTAGAGTATGACGGACTCATCATGAGCTGGTAGAGGCGTTGGCGGATCAGAGAAAAATTTAACCCTGACTCTGATTTGCCAGAGCAAGCAACGGAGCATCATGCAGAAGGTGACGAGTCTCTTCAGAAATACCTGAGGTCATCAAGCCGTCGCTCAAGATCGAATGTTTATCAATTTAAGTTCTTGAGTCTGGTAAAATATTCTATTTCAATGTGTGTGTGTGTGTGTAACCTTCAATGAGAAATATTGTATGACAGAAGAACGGGTGCCACAATGAGAGCTGCTTCGGTGACAGCTTAAGCGATAACAGCAGCAGTTTAAAGCAAAAGTTGTGACACAAATCGCTCGGTAAAATGAAAAAAATTAAGTTAATACAGCTGCAGCAGAAATGGAGGAAAAAATTGCAGTTAAACAATAATGAAATTTAGCATTAACCGCTCGAGCAACCGTTACAATAAAAAACGGCATGATATATCGGAAGCACTACAGCTCTATAAGTAAATGAAGCCAATGTAACAGTACCAGCAGCAGTAACAACAATAGCAACAACAGTGACACTAACAGCAACAGCAGTCGAACAAGTAGTAAGAACAACAACTAAGGCAAAACAGCGGTAGCATCAACGACAATAGTAAAAGCATCAACAGACTAAGTTGTGAGAACAACAGCAACAGGAATAGCAGCAGGAGCATTAAAGGCTTCGATAGCAGCATTAACAGCAGCAAAGATATCAGCTGCAACAACGGTACCAGTAGAAGCACCAACAGATGCAGCAGGAAAAACAACTACAACAGAAACAGCAGCAGCAAAAGTAGCTACATTAACAACGGTACAAGCAAAAGCAGCAACAGATGCTGCAGGAAAAATAGCAGCAGCAGTAGCAACAACGGCAAAAGTATCAACAGATGCAGCAGGAAAAACAACTACAACAGAGACAGCAGCAGCAGCAGCGGCAGCAGCAGCAACATGAGGTAAGTCTCCCTCGCACCTACCGAACTCACCACCCCAAAATACCTGCCAATTCCGAGGGCTGAAACCTCCCAGAGGTGCAGAAGAGCGACCTCTTCAGTGCAGACCCGAGCTCCACACCGAGCACTGAAGCCTTGTGGGAACTTGCCTCTTCTTGGTGCTCCTCTTCGTGCTCTTCTCGACTCCCCGAAAACCCTTTTGTAATTTCTTAATTTTTGAGACGCCGCACATCGATCAAGATGCCTTCGACCGCACTCACGTACACCAAGTCGTCGTACAGAAGCGGCAACAACCCTGAGGTGACCACCTCACAGACCTTCGTGGCTCACAACTCCGCTCTCGAGGTGAGTGCGATTTGGACATTTTTAGATGTTTTAGTGCATTTTGACAAGGCTTCTCAAGAGACGTCATGTCTTCGCGATAGCGCGTGGGTAAAGTCAATAGTGTAATTGCTTGTGCGTCGGTTAGTGAATAATTTTGCTTGTCTTAAAGATTTGCTTCTAATTCGGTTTGTGAATAGTTTTGCTAGTCTCTTTAAATTAATAAATGTCGGAATGACATTTTTATGAATATATTTGGCTGGGGACTTTAGACCTACGCTGTCAGGTCTGGACGATTCTTCGTGGAGTAAATCGATCACTTTTGCGTGCATAAATGAATAATTTTGTGTCTACAGTACTTGCGAACACTTCTGATCGAATTCACGATAACGTGGGTCTGTGTTTTTCATCTCGAGCTTGTTGACAGCTCAAGACAATACGTGCCAATGCATGTTGTTGCTACTTATCTGGTGGCTTCAGGCGTGCTTGTTTCGCATGACGTACGTGAACACGATTTTGGGTTCAGCCAAAACTTCACCCCGTATAATAAGAATATGTTTTTTTTGACTGAACTTGCATTCGATTGAGTACGCACATAAACAAGGCGCATCGCACGTTTGATGAGGGGTACTTTTTCTCTTTATTCACGCATGCTGTAGAAAATAATCATGAGTGAAAACGAACGGCGAAATTCGATTTTGTAAGGCGGTTGTGCGTCAATAATGAAAATTAAAGTAAAACGCTAATGATATAAGTTATATATATAAGTTTAGTTTTTGATTACCAGTCCAAATTTTGTGCTTTTTTCGCAAGCTTCACAATTACTTTTTTTTCTGCCGCGAATCCTAGTGAAATTAATTCAATAGGATTAAACATCCTTGAAAATAATGGTGAATTGATGATTTCCATCATTTTCATTAATCCCTGGAAGAAATCTCGTCACATCTGTGAACGGCAGCAAGTGACAGTGACCAGAGGATTTTTCTTACTAACAGACGTTTTGAACTCACTTTTATTTATGAGAATTTGTTTAATGTTCGCTTTGTATTACTCGAGGGCTGTTTTATATTATGAGTTAGGAGCCTAATTTTACTCGTAGCTACCCCAGCGTTAAATAAGGCACACAAAAAAATGTTAACTAAGGAACGTACGTGATCGTTCGTTGCATTCCAAGTATGAGTTTTCAGAATTTCATGACAACTTTTGTTTCACATTTTTTAAAACATCAGCTGTTACACACGAAAAATAGAAACACTTTCAAATACAGAATGCATTTCTCAAAGGCGCATGAAAAAATGGGGTCTTCCAGAGCCCTTCTGAAGAAAATTACCGCATCAGTTCACAGGCTTCATTAATTTAAGTATCGCTATAGTTACAAATAATGAACCAACTTTTAAAGATTAAGTAGCACTAATTTTTTAATTATACGTTTTTACGATATATATCGTAATTTCAATTCATTTAACGCATTTTTATGAACGGATCGTGAATTCATATTTTGACTTTTTATCTACGGTAGGAGTCCATTTCATCGCGACCAAGAACCAGTGCCGTTTGTTCGATTCCCACTTTTAGGCACAACGGAGTTATTTAATTAAATTTTACACCCAAATACGAGCCTAGAATTCCGCCTAAACTCACAGACCTGGAATTTAAAATTTCTTTTTCTGTTGGGAGACAAGTCCTCGATGTCGATTTGCATTTCCCCAATTTTTGGGCTAGGGGAACGCACTTTATGCGGCGCGCTGCTACCCCAATTGAAGCAAATGAGAACTACAGCAAAAAATTATGCAATTTAAAGCAACAACTTACGTCGTAAAATGGATTATTGATGCAAAGAAGCAAGTGTTTTTTGCGAGCTCATTTAATTTTTAATGTAAATTCAAAATTGTGTTTCAAACTATTCATTATCTGTAAATCATATTTAAGAATATTAAGGTTAGGTATTGCGTTAAATTTATGGTTTTCGGTGTCTGCATTTTATAATAAACGGTGAATACTCAACGTTCGTGTACAGAAGTTTGCTGTCACTACTTGCACTTGCTTATACTATCCCAATCCTTTCACTTGCATTCTCTTTCACGTAACAAAATATTGACTTCGAGAAGTCCCTTGTATCCTCTTTCACGTAACAAAATATTGACTTCACGAAGTCCCTCCCATCCTCTCTCACTCAATAATTTACTTACCACTGGAAGTCCCGCATATCCTCTTTCACCTAATAAAATAAAGCTCTTTAACGTTTTGTTCAAATCACCGCGGCCGCTGGCCACCAATTCGTTTCGATTTCATCTGAACTCGAGGCGTTCGAGGGTGAACGTAAATCTTGCCGAGCGTCAGCGCTGATTTCCGGGACCAGCTTATTTCTCTTTTAGAAGCGCGCCACGTCACCTCGGGCAGGGAGATGAAATGCTTTCCTTGTACCTCGTCGAAAGTCTTTAGTGACTTTCTCAGGCGGGTTTATTTATTTATTCCCAGGATATTTTTAGATAAGAACGATACATGTATTTTTATGAAGTCTATTGTAATTTCAGTTTCTTTAGCGTATTTTTATAAACAGCTCTTTTTTCCGACAAAAAAATGAATAGCTTCCCTGTAGCACGTAGAAAGTCTTTACTGATTTTCTCAGGCAGTTTTATCAATTCACGGCCGGTTTTTAGATTTTGAAGATACATTTATTTGTGTGAAATGTGTAATTTTTTAATTTTATTTATCGTATTTTTATGAACAGCCCATTTTTTTGGGAGAAAAACGTAGAACCTTTTCCGTGATTCCCCGAGGCAGACAAATTTCTTTACACCATGTAATTACGCCAGAAAGATGCTTTTCTTTGTTTCAAAATTATTTTTTCAGCAAACTGGCAGGAAGTTAAATAAAGGACTGGTTAGACAGCGTCCTCTACTTAACAGCTGTTAAAATAATTTTAAAAGATACAGTTGATGATTTAAGAAGTAAAAATTGTGGAAGATGATGAGTGAAAAAGCCTAAATTGTTGTTAAATGGGTAAAACTAGAGGTGTGTGAGTAAAAATAAGTTTTATGAACCAAAACTGGGATAAAAGAGCATTTTTACTTTAAATATTTTGTTCTTCAATTTATTGTTTAAAACTTTGGTGTGTGAACTTGATGAAAAAATTGTTCATACGATCAAAAATTAGGAAATATTAATGAAAACTGTTTCCAGTAAAAGATTAGTTGCTTTAAAGAGAAGTAATTGTCAATATTGTCATAACTCACTCTACTACATTGAGGTTATTGATGTGTAAATGCATCATCGGTCGTCCACGGTATTTGTTTGGGTTTATCAGTAACAGCGAATTGTGAACATTATTTATTGACCTTTTTGATGAGAATTATGTTACTTTTTTACAATGCGTTTTAAATTATCACATTAATCATGGCCTTAAAATACACACTAGCTAGCATACAGCTCTTACATGTTCTATCGCTTCACTTCAGCTTTTGCTCAAATCACTCAATAGTTTTAGCAGCGTTTCTTGTAGGTGTTGTATCTAGTTTTTGATTTCAGTAAGACACGGCGGGTCATACAATAATTCCGAAAAAAATATTTTAAAACAAACTATAATATCTCCTTGAACCTGGTTGTCAAGGTCCAGTTACTCTTCGTCAGATGATGCTAATATCACTCAATGATTCAGCCACAACATCACTTACCAGTTGAACAGACCTTTCAGAAATATTATTTCATTTTGTAGAATTCCTTCTGTATTTCATATAGTAAAATATTTTCAATATACTGTTGGAGCATTGACTTGACAAAAATTCCTTTCATAATTCATCAAGCAAAAGCGTTTCAGCTCGTATTTGACACCTATTACCTCAAAAAGAATTTCTTGTTCCCTGAAGTTTGATTTTCGTTATTCTATGAGTGTTACAAGCTCGAAATGATGCACGAGTACTGCTGAAAATAGACCTCTAAAGTCTGATTTTCGTTGCTCCGCGAGCGTAATGCGCTCGGAATAACGCAAAAGATCTGCCAGAAATAGACTCCTAAAGTAAGATCTACCTTGAGAGTGTAATGGGCTTCGAATAAAACACAAGATCTGTCAGAAATAGACTCCTAAAGTGCTCTAAGAGCGTAACGCGCTCGGAATAACACACAAGATCTGCCAGAAATAGACTTCTAAAGTCAGATCTTCCCTGAGAGTGTAATGCACTCGGAATAACGCACGCGCTTTGCCTAAAATAGACCTCGTGTCACCGAGTTACCTTGGCCGTGAGAGAGGCGTAATGCACGCCTAGCTCACGCCAACTGTGCCAGTACCCTCATGCCGCAGCCCGCGTACCCTGGCACCAGCCAGACATGTAGTGTTTGTCAATCAGAGCATGTCGGAATGACATATAGGCTTTGTCCTTATAGCCTGTTTACATTGTCAATGATATGAAATGTAAGCTCGGTTACTCTTGACTTCTTGAGATTTGTTACAATGACACGAAGACATGATCATGATGATCAAAATTGTACTACAAGCATAAGAAATCAAATAATTGTACTACAAGCTCAGGAAATCAAGACACGTATATTTCGTAGTTTTTAAATTTCCATTTGACCAAATTGCTTATATGTAACACTTTACCAAAGGTCTTAGAACACTCTATCGTGAGTCAGTGTGCTTGGCACCAGCGTTGAGAAACAGAATTATCTTTCCATGTTCTAAGTCAGCAAGGGGAGAATAATTTTCTTAAGGCACTATTCACAAACTCATAACTAAAATTTTTATTGATACACGTTGAACTTATTGCTTTTATAATAATAATTATTATACTCTTAGTTCAACCACCACCGCAGCCTCAAACTCTTCTGAAAATTACAATCGAGGATTAAAAACTCAGAATACGTGTACAGTTGATACACAAGTTGTACGAGTTCCTCATGTGCGAACCTATACTTTTTTGTAAGTAAAACTTGAATTCAGGTACTCAACTATTACCATGTTTGATTAAAGTTACGAACAACTAAGAATTACTGAGACGAATCCGTAAAGTTGCGGTTTGCGTAAGATGATGTCGAGGACTGGCCGCAATTTCTCAGCCTGGTTACGGAGCCAGGTCAAATTCTGACTCATAATGCTGGAGTAACGCCGCAGTGCTCATAGCGGTCTGCAATACTTCGCTACACCTGCTGTCATTCAAGGATAGAGGGAAGAGTTTTCCAGCTTAACTTTGCTGTTGAAGTTTTGATTTCCCGTTAATACTAATACGTTTATACTGATTTTTTAATACTAGCTCATTGATACCAGTACATTAATACATTGATACTTGTATATATCAATTAATTAAGCTACACTAGTACAGGGATACTAGTAGATCCTTCAGTCAAAACAGACGTCATTTCTGTTACTTAGAGCCATCATTCATTTCAGTAGACTGGATTTAAATAAACTTTTAAATGCAGGTTCTTTCTTCTCTCGATTGTATTTGAGGGATGATTTTGAAATAATTCCTCTATTTTTGTCAGCAGTATATACGGAATTATATTGGATTATAATTATAATAAAAAGACACAAATTTGCAGTCATTTTGCACAGTTTATGAATGCAGTTGGCTGCGTGGGAGGAAAGACGCGCAGACCAAGCAAGCAGTCAAGTAATCAATCAAGCGAGCAAACAAACAAGCAACCAATCAAGCAAGTAAACACGCAAACAAGCACTCAAACAATCAAGCAACAAACTTTGTTAAATTATATGGGGGTAGGGAAAGCTCAGTGGATTTGAAACTATGTGTGAAAACGTAAACTAATTTGGGGCTGAAGGTTAGTGTAGCACTTAACAAAACGTAAACTTATTTGGGGCTGACGTTAGTAAAGCACCTAACAAAACGTAAACTTATTTGGGGCTGACGTTAGTAAAGCACCTAACAAAACGTAAACTTATTTGGGGCTGACATTAGTGCAGCGCTTAACCAGACTTAAATCCCCCATTTACTGAGTCTTTTAAGTATGAAGGAATCTTAAATTAGCTTGACTGATTTGACGCAGATCGTTTACTGGGTTGAGTGGCCTGCCGAGGTATTATTTACATAACATTGAAACAAACCTGATCATACTTATGTGGGTTAGAAAGAAGCCTCATTCATTTTACATTACGGATGAAACAAGTCTGGTGAAATAAACTTTAGACATAAACAAGTCTGAGGCATCATGCATTCCACATAACCACGTCTGATGCGACGCATATTAGACAAAATCAAGTTTGATACAACTTTGTCTGTGTGTTAGCCTTAGAAATGAATAAATGTATAAAGGATGGCTATGTAGAGCTGATTAAAATATATGTACTGACATTTTCTGCGCGTAGGAGTAGCTGCAGTTGACTTTATGCCAACCCATTAAACGAGAGCATTGTTTTCCAGTTGTCTGCTAGCATTTGGTTTAGACCTAATATGATTCGCACTCATTATGAATTTTCTGGCTTTTTATTGATAGCTTTTGTTTGGCAAATAGCCTAGAACTTTTATCTAAGTTTTGCTACCGCTAGCCTACACGTATACGCTAATAAAATCATGCTTACAAGTCCATTTAATCAACAGACTTTGTGTCTTCTTATTCAATATTGTTTTCGTTAATCATGTTGCGACTTAGTGAATAATTTCCATGCGCGTCAAAAATACAATTCCTTGATTCTACTGCAGACAACAGTAAGGGAAATTTGGGCGGTTGGTAAAACGTTTATCTTCTATACAGGTGCATAAAAAGTTGTACCTCAATTTCCCTATCTCATGACTTCACATCGTATGGTGAGTCGAAACCGTCAAGATCTGAGGGAAAAATAGAGACTGATGCTGCCTCGATGAAAGGGATTCCCTCGAGGCGTATTGGAGGCGGGACAACTTTATGAAATACGAGGGGAAATTTACTCACGGACGATGTTTCGAAATTTGCTTACGGACAACATGGTTTCGTTTTCTCTTCAGTGAAAGAAAACGAAAAATAAAAAATAAAAGATATGAGAGAAAACTTAACAAAATACAGAGATGACAAAGATTTGTGTTCTTTATTGGTCTCTAGTGTTCAATTACACATGAAGGTTAGTGTAACAGCGTATTAATGTCATCATGATTATCGATATTTGAACCATCCAAACAAACGCGCCACAAACCGAGTATTATTATACAGGAGGATAAAATACGAATGAACAAGTGCCAACAAATGAATACTACTTGGGAAAACAAAAACTATGCTCTCTACGTATATTAAAACATTTCTACAGGGTGTCCAGTGTAAACGTTTCCACTGATTTCAATTACCTCCAACTGAACTTCACAGAGTTGTTGCATGCGTGGTTGGTGCGCGTGTCTGTGACGCTCTTAAAGATGCTTAATGCCCGTATCTGTGATACAAGTTTCACGGTGTATGTCTACAAGAATATTTTAATCGCGGGTGCTATTAGGATGGATGTGTTTGTTTGTAATCCACATCTGCAAAATTCATTTAAATATCGAATCTTATCACTTTTGACGGGCCGTGTATGCTAATTAATAACATTACGTCCTTGAAATGCCACAGTTTATAAAGAAAATACGCTGATGTTTATTAACCGCCATTTTGAAGGGATGGAAATAAACTGAAGAAACATTTTGGAATTCAAATGCTGCACGGTATCGCATATACATCATTTTATCAACATTTGGAATCGCTGGACACGTTTTTCGTGAGCATCCTGTGTACTTATGAAACCCTGACTGCGATACGTTAATGTATACGTTAATGTAAAATTTAATTCATTAATGTATAGCTTAATGTATATTTTAATTCATAAATGTTATAACGTATGGGTTAATGTAAATTTTAATTCATAAATGTATAGGTTAATGGATACTTTAATTCATTAATGTATAGGTTAATGGATACTTTAATATAGGGATGCTTGGGTCTGAGGTTGTTACCATTCACGCTCTACTCTCAGTAATGTCATGGGGTAAAATTCAGCTCCCTGCTCTCACAAAATGATGGAGGAGAATTCAACTACGATCACATAGTTCAGATAATTGTAGTCTTTCGCTATTACACCGGGAGAAATTCGATGTCTTCTCAGTCCATCTTGTGTTCATCCAACACGCTGAATTGTCGATAAGATTTGCAACAAATGTTTGATTTAAGAACTTATGCATTTGAAAATCATTTGAAATTATATGAGATAATATTTTTTATCATAATAAGTGATGTCAAATACTAAATTCCAGATAGAAAATTAATTATATGATGAAACTGATTCAACGAGTCATAGGGTGTCTAGTGCCATATAAGGATAATAACAAAAATAACAGTTTTCTAGCCATTGCTAGTTAGTCTCTGTCGCGTCGAGCATTCCGTATTAGATAGGGAGATGATGAAGCGAATCTAATCTTCAAATCTTTTTTGTGCATGTACAAAAAATGTTAGACAAGCGTATCTGTGATACAAGCCTCGCTGCCTGGTTGGCTTGAATAGAATTTTAAAACAATTGAATTTTCTGGAGTTAATATGTTTGGTGTTTGCAACTAAAGGATTAGCATCGGAAAAATTCGAGAAGAGTGAACAGTACTGAATGCACTACCCAAACTAAGAATATGACTAACAGTAACTTGATTTTTATTTATACCCACATGATTTAAAGCTCAGTCAATGTTGTCGAAAGCGGTCATTAATGATTAGCCGTGCACGTTAGCTGATATGTGTTCAACGGATGTTTGGGCTACGAACACATATGTTCAATATTTTCTGTTAAATGACTCGTCACGATGCTCATGTTAGTGAGCTCTAGAGGAGATAAATATGACACGAATTCACTGTTATTTCTCTAAGTAGTCATTTTCTCCGAAACAATTTTATAGCTCTTTAATGCTACTCAGTTTGGCCTTATAATAATATAAACTATATGTCTAACTCCAATATTGCTATATCATGACGTATAACAGGTATGTTATTTTAATAATGATCATAATAATATTCTGTATGATGTTACAGCATTTAATGTATTACCTCCACGTGAACGTAAAAGAGGCATCACACGGAACTATGTTGCTGCTAGAGAGACGAATAGATTCCAAAATGGTGTTTTGTGTGGATGTTGTGTAATGTGTTGTTTGTGTTATGTGTGTACATTGTGCGCATGTTGTGTGTGAGTTGTGTGTGTGTGTATGTTGTATGTGTTGTGTGCATGTTGTGTTTGTGTTGTGTGCGCATTGTGTGTGTGTGTTGTGTGTGTTGTTCGTGTGCTGTGTATATGTTGTGTGCGTGATGTTTGTGTTGTATGTGTACATTGTGTACATGATGTGTGTATGTTGTGTGTGTTGTGTGCATGTTGTGTATGTGTTGGGTGCGTATAGTGTGTGCGTTGTATGTGTGTTGTTTGTGTCGTGTGTGTATATTGTGTGCATGTTGTGTGTGTGTTGTGGGTACGTTGGGTGTGTTGTGTGTGTGTGTTGTATGTGTGAAAATTGTGTATGTATGTTGTGTGCGTATTGTGTGTTGTGTGTAGTATAACATAAAAAGACTAAGTAATGAAACAAAAGAGACATTGGAGGAAGTATTAACTAAACTTGGCTTTATGCCTGAGAAAAGTTCCCCGTCGAGAAAAGACAAGTTTTCTCTCACACATCAGGAGAAAATAGTTCAATTGAAACTGTTCTATCTAAAGTGTGTCACTACGCTGTTAAAAATGCAATAGAGGCGTTTATAAAATGATTGAAATAAAATACATATTAACAATATTCAAAATCGTCTGCAAAATTTACGTCTCAGATTTGGGTCCGAATAAAAGGTACAAAAATATACAATAAGTTACGAAAAACGCCCAGCAAAATTCGCACTACGCATCACATTTAAGGAAGAAGGGGTTTTGTATGATCTAACAATAATTTACGAGCTTTGTGCTCACAAAATTTAAAAAATGATTTTTATCACAAAAACACTAACATTGTATAGCAAGGAAATTTGGCATAAGGACCATATTGTTTATATCTTGGAGCTTTGTAAAAGCTGTGCAAGAGCTTTGTAATAGCTGTATCAAAGCTTTGTAATAGCTGTGTCAGAGCTTTGTAAAAGCTGTGTCGAAGCTTTGTAAAAGTGGTAGAAAAAGTTTTGTAAAAGGGTGCATGTGTGCGCGTCTGTTTGTGTGCGCGTGTATGAGTAGGGGTAAATGTGCGTGTGTGTGAAAACTGTACGTATGTGCGTGCGTGTTTTTGAGCACGTGTATGATGTGAATAATATTCCATACACGCTCAAAATTCTAATGTTCATGCATGCCATTTGTGAATGTAAAGTCAATATAAGTAAATGGCATGTTTACTGTCATCTACTGTCATTTAGGGAGGTGTTTTTCTTAACGACACAAGCCCTCATAATTTGTGACATTAAGAGCTGCGTCCATAAACAAACATTGACAGCCTAAAAAGCTTTAATTACATATACAGTTTACTCAACAAATTCAGTGCATGTAGTGACCATATGTTTACTCTGGTGGTGTAATTCATTTCTTTCCTTGCTATTTGTAAACTATAATTGTATGAAAATCATAATCCTGCCGTTAACGAAGGAGTAGGTTTTTTTTAACCTAAAGTCGTCTCTGACCTCCTTTCCTTAGCATCTAACTTTCGTGAATCATTATCGTATTCTCGTAAAAGAGCAAGAATTTCGTTACGTCAAACTCAACGTATGATTTTTATTAAACTCTGCGTTTGCTCTACATTAAACTCAACTTGTGCTCAACATTAAGCTCGACGTTTGCGTTGCGTTAAACTCCTCGTTTGCTTTGTGTTGATCGTCGGCGTTTAATGACGTTTTACCACTTATGTTTAAGTCGATGTTCGATTTACGGTTAAGTTGACGCTCGTTTAACGGTTCACTTAACGTTCACTAAACGAGCGCGCAACAAATCGTTCACTCAACAGGAAACCTCAAATTTCCCTGACGTTTGATAAAACCCTAATTTTCGCTACAAAATTGGCCTAAAATTAAAAATTGCGGCTGGAAGGTGCCAAGCATAGCGAGCAGCGCAGGTTGTGTGTGAGGGCCTGTGCCCGACTCCAGCGAACTGTGGAGGTGTTCCAGTACGGATTTTATGAAGTGGTATGACATTCTTTATAAAAAACAACTTCTATTTTCACAAGGGCAAAATGATTAGGGCGAAATGATTGGGGATGATTGGGGATAATTTTCTCGACTTGAGGGGAAAAAGACTTCTGTTTTCACAATGGCGAAATGATTGTGGATGATTTTCTCAACGACATGAGGGGGACGATGTAAAAGTAATTTTAGGGATTTCAAATTAAATTATTTTCACGTTAGGCATTACATTTTGGGAGCATACATTTCAGGCAATGCTGCTGAAGTTTGTAATTGAGCAGTCAAGCCTCTGCTATGAATGATATATTGAAAACAGTGATTCAAAATACTGTGGTGGAGAAGGTGGGACTGACAACCTAAAATGGCGTGATAAAGAACTAATACATAGATAGACAGATGAACAAGCTTTTCGTTTCCGTCCGTAATTCCCTTTTCACGCACCTTTGCAAAAATTTTAATCACATTAATAACTCGTATAAATGAAATTAGGCAGTTATATGAGCAATCATATATGCAGGCATGCTTTAAAATATTACAGTGTATCAAAGTACTAAATACTGAAGCAAAATCAATTTTAGTGGAAAAAAACACGAGTGCACGCAGTCATAAATCCAAAATTGTTCAAATCATTCTAACTGTCATAAAGTTCAAGCAAATATAACTGTTATAAATTTAAAATATAAACATCACCAAAAGAGAACTGTAGCTATATACACCGAGTCTCATGGGGATAGATGAAATCAGCAGAATCCCAGTTGCTTCGCTTCTGAGCCGAACGTACCGGTGTTGATGCATGTCTAAATGCATGGAGATCAAATCTTTGAATAATTTAAACAGTGTAAACTATTTATTTGCTGCAAGAGAGAAACATCAAGGAAATTGATTCTTAAAGCTATTATAACGGGCACATATTAATGTTGCTACTTGTGGGCCAGAATAAATTCATAAACGCTAGTGTAAGGTGTACAATTTTGTTTGACCTAGTACTCATAACCAGTAATTGCACGCTAGACTGAAGAATTAAAGCATTTACTTGAGCTAGCCGATCGTTCCCTAGGTGGTATACAGTTCCAGAGATAAATTGTCTTGTGCGGACTGATCGATGTGTAGAGCTGAATTTATTATTACTTGAACGTATTGAATATTCTAACTTTGTTATTAACATTTGAGGAGATTTTTAGAATTTTGTTTTACATTCGAATCTCATTCCTTTTCGTCCTACAAAAGTGAAGCGATTTATCATAAATTTACAAAATGGAACTGAAACAATATAAACAACATTTGCTAGTTCTTCTCAGTTAATTTTACTATTACTGCACCTGAAGTATACGAGTACACTTGCGTAATGAATAGAATGTATTTTACAATTTTTAAGATTCCTATTTTTTATTACTGCTTGTAAAGTGGACACTTGTTCAAGAAAGGGGATAAATTTTCCGATTACATTTTTTATCTTCCTGCAGTTAAACAGCTGGTTAATTTCTTTTTTATTCCTTCATCTAAACAAAACCGCTGATAAATATCACATTGAAGTAAACGAAAAATGCGCTCATGAATGATTTATTAGCGTTAAACTCGACTTGTATATGCTCGCGTAAACACGGCAGTTGTACACACTACACATGTTCCGTGGAATTTAATATACTGTAAGTAAAACAAACTTAGTGGCTGTAGACCACCAGAGTGCGCTGAACTGGTCGAATTCTTCTTGCATGAGTCACGGCGGAGCTTGCAAGCAGTGACCCATATTTGCAAATAGGCAAACCGCCCTCCCTCCTCAAAAAATGGTCAAAATTCTTCACCATAAATGAAAACCTGCGGCCTAAAATTTATAAAATCAAGATGATTGTTTATAAAGCTAAGGGCTGTCTAAGTCACTGATAATTATAACGCCAACAATGATTAGGACACAAATGAATTTACAAACTTAAAATCTCAAACACCCTGTCGGAATTTTTTATTCTAGATAAAAAAACAAATTAATCTCTCTGTCAACGTCTCTTTGTGATTTCGTTGGTTCTCTTTTTCAACTTTTAACCATTGAAATTACAAAAAAGATTCTTGAACGCCGACTAAGCTGATATACATTTTTCAATATTACGACACATGAGTTATAAGCCGTGTATCAATTCCGGCGAGTTACATCCGTGTCCGGAAATGTTTTCCACATATAATTATCGATTGGAACACTACAAATTCAAACTATGATTTTCCTAGATCGATGAGTATTAGTTCTGAAGCTCTTCTTATGAACTAAAACTTACTGAAACTATTATACATCTTATGAGTTAAATTTTTTTCCCGGGAATGGCAGAATGTTAGCAACCCAAGAATACATGTTCGCTTGGAAACACATAACCCGAGAGTCAAGCTTATTCTAAATATTTGATGAGAAAGTTAACTCCAATAAGCTGGTCGAAAATGATCCCCTCCAACACTGGCAATATTAATGGATTCGTTTAATTAAAATTGTAGCTTTTCAAATTTCATTGCGTTCGTGGGATCAGGTACAACATTATACTTAGAACACAATTACTGTTTTATCATTGGCTACAACAAAACTCACCAACTTGACCAAAATATTTTCCGCGAGTCACCGAGTTGGCTTTGAACTGTGACTTTTACGGTCCAATTATTCACGCGTTCAATTTTAAATTAAACCTTAAAAACAATAGTTACTCATGAATACCTGCCCCGAATTCACGAGTTAGTCATGCAATTGGGACCCCACGGAAAAATGTCTACTGAAGACTTTCTGCCGTGCGTGCCCCAGAAAATCGCTAAAATTAGACCAGCAGTGGGCAACCGTGAGACCGAACAATTGAAACTTTCAAACCTAATTCCTTATTTATTTCCCCTGCCAACCTAAAAATAAAATCGAATAAACGAAAATCCCCATCAAGCTCAAACCAAAGGGAAATTAACGGTGGGCGAATCGTGACGAATAGAAGCTTAGAAATTGTAAGGAAATTACAGTCGTAATTTGAGCTGCAGACACCAGGCAGCAGTGGCGCCCCCTCGCGTGCAATGACCGTTCTTTGGGCGCCTACTTTAGTGCTAGCGAGGTTGGCTTCAGGAGTCGTCGCCGCACACCACCTATCTTTCTGCCCGCCGCCGCCGCCCCTGTTATTCCCACCGAAAATTCATTTTTGAGTCGTGCTCCCGAAAACCAGTGCTAGTGTGTGAAGTTACCCGTGTTTTCTTCGCAAATTAGCACCAAATCACGCCATGGCTTCCAAGGCGGTAGTAAGCACGAGAACCACGAAAATTTCAGGAGGAGTAACAAGCAGTAGCACTGCCGTGTCTTCCAGCTCGAACGTGGCTGCTGTTTCTTCCAGCAGCAAAAAGAGCACCAAGACCTACTCTTACAGGAGCGGCGGAGGCGCCAATGATGACTCCAATGTGGTCATCGAGTACCACACGGACATAAGCAACTTGTCCAGGCTTGAGGTAGGCCTTCAGCTATACAGTGTGTCACACAGCCATGTAATGCCCCAAAAGTGAACGTGTAAAACAAATTGTTTCTGATTGTGGTGAGGTCGACAAACGAACTATTGGGGCTCGTCAGAATAGAACTTTTTAAGGAACTGTGCGGTGCTGTGGAAAATTTTTTATTTGCACGTGCTGCGATGTTTGTTTTAACAGGCGTGACACGACTAACGTGAACTAACAAGTTCAATTATTTTCAGTTCCATACGGATCTGAGTTTTGAATGCCTGAGACTTTTATTCAACAGCTGTCTAAAGGTTGCATTCACAACATACAACTACTGTACCTAAAATATTTCTTATCTTAAAAATACTTTCTCATGCTGAATTTAGATCTCATGTTGTTTGTCAGTGTTTCATAACCATCGAGAAAATTACTTCCACGAATGAACTCCTATTCATAGTTTTTGAAATTTTTACACTCTGATTAAAAATAGAATTTTCGAATTATGAAGACACATTTGTTTCCATGACTGTAGAGCCAAACTTTAACGATCAAACAGTGACCAAAATCTGACATTAATGTTGAAGGTCATCAGTGCGGTACGAACAATTAAATTAGAGTCATTCCTTTGGTTGAAATTGAATTCTATGATGTTCAACCTGCATCATATTTTATTACTTATCTAACCGGAATTAATGTTGTGCTTCCCTAACGCAAGACGTGGCTAGCATCTAATTCCCATTCTCATTCAACTTTTTGTGAGAAATGTTGATAAGGAATGCTTTGTTCAAAAATTTAACTGCTGATTACGTTTGGGAGTCAATTTTAATTTGATTACAGGACGTGAAGTGTGATCGTTTTAGCTACGTATAGGCAAGCAAAGTTGAGTATGATTATGGCATATTTCTCGCTCGTTGTGTTTGATTATGACAGTTAAATTAAGCTGTAAAGTAATGTTTGCTTTCAAACACAGTGTGCACATTTTTATGCCCCTTTTCGGCTGTCTGTCAGAAATTTGAAATATCGCATGATTACATCTCAAATTTCTTAAAATGATTTCGTTTTTTTGTCCCATAATTGATTCAGCACATTAGCGTCTAGGTATACCGCTCATTTAACCTTGCCCAACTAACGGACACTCACCAATTAAGATGAATTACTCAGCATAAATCCTCTGAATATAAAATTCAAGAGATTTTAGGAAATTAAACTACAAAGTGATGAAAACTAACGACCAAGCATCTTTCGGAGTCTTACATATTTCCAGAGTTGTTTTATTATGTTCACTACATTTGAAAAGGGAGTTTTTATTATTCTTATTTATTGTGATGCACGAATTCTTGCATTTAACAGTCCGATCGTTCCTGCTAATGTGTTAGGATGTCTTCCAATGAACATGAATTAATGACAGGGATCGAACAACCCTTTGAAATTTCTGTGATGTAAAAACCCTTCTATGAATATTATTTTCAAAAACAAATGTAGTCATAGTCGTCAGCACAAATGTTCACTTAGTAGCTGCGTCATCAAGTAACTATCCGCGTTAACGATGACAGGGTGTATATAAGTACATTTAATTTTACTCAAGTCCATACAGTATTTTTCACCAAATTGCACTAAGGCTTGTAGGAGTTTTCTTTCTGATGCTCAACGCAGTTTGATTTCAAATCGAAAAATGAAACCCCTTCAACTTGATTACAAAATGCTTCTAACATTCACTAATATAGAATAAAGCTAATATAGAATAAAGAATAATAAAGACTAATATAGAATGAATAATTCTAATATAGAATTCTTATGACCTCCACTAATATAGAATAAAGTGTCCGTGACTTGCAAATTGTAAAGTGTTACCATTGAGGGCTCGAAATTAAATTAACAACTATTTAAAAAACAATTATTTATCACTGAGAGACGCTCTAATCAACACGAAACTCTACGGAATTTGGTCTCATGTTTCACTACCTTATTCAGAGCACACAGAGAACAACTTTAACTAGATCCCTTTTTATCTGAACAATAGCCTTCTAAACATCGTTAGTTTTTATCTTACACTTGCTTTACTACGCTGGTTTTACTTGCCACTTCCTTCAACTGTAGGAAAGTTCAAAGTCAATGCCATTTTACCGGTTTGTTTGTTACTGTAGAATTGAAAAAGAAATTTCACGCAAACTGTTGCAAAATCGAACTGATCAGTTCGATTTTGGCTACAGTTTGAGTGAAATTTGGTTCTCAACTTTACAGTATGCTAAAAAATGTACCACATACTTGAGTGGAAGATGAAAATTCATTAGGATAGAAAACGCAGAAACTTTAAATCTCTGGGATCGTGCGTACTCTTCTTAACATTCATTTATTTCTCTGAAAATGGACAATAGTTCCACATTAGAGAAAAAAGTCTGAAAATTTGCTTGAAAAACATCGAAATGCCACTTTCAAGTGTAAGCGAGAGCTTAGTTTCATGCAATGCGGAACAAAAAGAGCAGAAAACGTCGAGTTAACACCTGAGATCTGAGAATAATTTTTTTCTGTCAAAGACCATTTTGCTGACATGTTTCAAACGCGAGATTTCCATTAAAGATTTTGAATTCTCAGACCCAAATATGTTTATAAAAGTATCAAACACTTCTCTCTCAACATTTCCAAGTGCTTCGTAGGTGGAACCTCGTTTTTCATAAAATATTGACAGAATAAGATAGATAATGAAAGATTGCTCAAACGAGGGCGTGCTTCTATGATATCCATTGATGCGGTGCTGAAGGAACTCCAGGTAATTGCATTTATTTCAGCAGTAACAATAAGAAATTTATTAACAGTAAGGGTTGATAAATATCTTCACTGACTTTAAGGTGAAAGCTGACAAAACAAAGACTTGTAGAAGTAAATAAAATTAATACGTAGAGTTTCCTAAAATCCCCTTGAAGTTATTGTACGAGTATCGGAAGAAAAATGATTCAAGAAACATTCTAAATAGAAACAAAATTCGTCCTAGGAAATTCGCGTCAATTTCCACACGTGAATATTGAAAGGTTACTTAAAAAAGGGTGACAGAAATTCTTTTCGAAGGACGCCTTGTAGAAAGAACACAACATCCACACTTCTGCTTCAAATAAACACTTGCAGGTTGTGCAAACAGATGGGGCATAAAGACTACTCATTCTTTTTATCTGGGTTGTAGAGAGCGAAAAGTTAATTAGAAGCTATATGTTGACGACGGCAGACGGAGGCTGTGGTGAGGTGCTGGTGCAGTGCAAATAGCGGGCCCGAGCCGCCGCCAACTCGGCGGCATTCTTGAGCGGCCGCCAAGCGCTCGCGCTGCTGCTGCTGTGGCTGTGGCTGCTGGTGTGGCTGTGGCTGCTGGTGTGGCTGTGGCTGCTGATGTGGCTGTGGCTGTGGCTGCTGATGTGGCTGTGGCTGCTGGT
>JACJUY010000936.1:70023-99280 GCA_014220935.1 Platorchestia sp. MABIK
TTTTCCGTGGTTGATTCAACACCATCACATTGAACTGTTAGATAGTTTTTTATCAGCTCAACATTATCTCTGACAATGCTAAATTTACCACATTTTAGCCTCAAAATAATTTCGCTTTCGTTCTGTTTCTGCCAAAATTTCAAATAATCGTTGATTTCAAATTTATTACGTTACTGTTTCATTTGTGTGTAACTTCGAACTCGATTTAGACGTAAAAGAAACATAAAAGAATCACAACATCTAAATTCGTTTAACAACGAGTATCTCGAACACCAACTCAGTGTTTGTAGAGTAGAACGACTTGCAAAGCTCATTTTCTGGAGAACAGAAAATGTTTAAATTCGTGTTGACAGAAGGCATCTATCACACTGTTCTCGCTCTTGTATTGGCTCACGCGGCTTTCTAGGTGGACCAGTAGTGACGTAAGGAGAAAGGTCAACATCCTGAGGATAGGAAACGTCATACCATGATTCTACCAGCATTTCAGTATATTTCTCTACCAGTATTTCAGTATATTTCCCAGCATCGTTAACGCACGATATGTATAGTGGTGCGCGAAAAATTTTTGAGGTTAATTTCATCAACATGAATAGTTATATCAAAGTAAATCTTGGAGTTTGAACCGACGTGTTGGTCAGTAGGAGGTGAAGATTTTGCCCCACTGTGAGGGCTGCTAAACCCTGACCAGGACCATGCGCACCCATCTCAGCTTTCAACACAAAAGTTATTCAAAATAGTCTCATGTAACTACTAGAATATCAAAGTATTATTTAAATGTAATTACCGGAATATCTTTGTTGACACTGGAGCGTAGTTACCAGAATATTGTTAAAACTAGAATGTAATTAACAGAATATTGGTCATACTAGAATCTAATTAACAGAAAATTGTTAATACTGGAATGTAATTACCAGAATATTGTTAATACTAGAATGTAATTAACAGAATATTGGTAATACTAGAATGTAATTAACAAAATATGGTTAATACTGGAATGTAATTACCAGATTATTGTTAATACTGAAATGTAATTACCAGATTATTGTTAATACAGAAATGTAATTACTAGAAAATCAATACTGAAAATAGAATTTAATAACCAGCGGGTAGTTCTCAGTAATTTTTCAATCTTATCAGCGCTATAACTGATCTACGTGACTGACATACTTTAAAAAATTTGCAGTTATTCATCTTAACTGTCATGACCTCAATGAGTTTAGATGCGTGGACAACTTAATGATGAATCCAGCCATTTCTGATTATTTTCTCTTTTGAGGATAGTGAAGGTAACAGGAGAATCGTTCTTTTTTCATGATTACGACATGAATTACTGGATTAAAGTATTCGGATCTGCATGGTTTATAAACAATTATGATAAAATATTAATAGATATGAAGGTGTTGGTAATTATTGGTAAGTTATTTTGTTGTACTCTGACGTAAAGTCAAAATCAATGGTAAACCTACCTGAAGTTTCACACCAAAGGCAAATTGCCACGTGTATTTTTTGTAATGTTGATGATGAACAGATGTTTCAATGCTCATTAGTTTACTTTTCAATGCACTACCAACACTGAAATTAGTATCCTTCAACATTCTAAAACTCATTGTCTATTTCTCGAGGTATTCATTCTATTTTGCTTCCACTGACAGTCTAATATTTATACACTGACAATCTAATGATGATTCACTGAAAATCAAGTGATAATTCACTAAAAATAAAATGATGAATTACTGAAAATCTAATGATAATTCACTGAAAATAAAACGATGACTCACTGAAAATCTAATGATTACTCACTGAAAATAAAATGATGATTCACTGAAAATCTAACGATGATTCACTGAAAATGAAATGATAATTCACTGAAAATGAAATGATAATTCACTGAAAATCTACTGATGATTCACTGAAAATAAAACGATGATTCAGTTAAAATCTAATGATGATTCTCTGAGAATCTAATGATGATTCACCGACAATTTAACGTCGATCCACTTGTATTCCGATGGCGATTCACTCCGATTGCATCATTTTAGTAAAAGTATTACAAAGCTTCTACTACTGAATTCGAAATTTGACTAGTAATTTTTCAAGTCCTAGCCCGTAGGATACAGGGTGTGGCCGGAAAAATGGAGCCTGAAATTAAAATATTATCCAAAAACGATTTACCACATTTTTACTGTTTCGACCATATTCTTCTTTGATCGTTTTTCAGCAGATGCTATCTGTTATGACAAAATATCTACAAAAACATTTACTTGTTATCTCTCCACTGAAAGCTGTCAGAAACAAGAATTTAAAACAATAAAATTAACAAGCCACAATTTAACTCCCATTTAGGTTTTAGAAAAGTTTACAATATCATCTATTCACTAAACCTTCGAGTGTATCTGTAATACCAATATCCGACACAAAGAACGTGCTAATTATGTAAATCCCAATATGTTAATAATCTCATAAACCTGTTTTAACCTCCGTACTACAAGTTAACCTTGCCAAAAAAAGTATGCAATTAACAAGGGAACGAGTATTCGTGGTCACGGAGCACATTAGCACTGGAAGCACGAGCTCGTATTAAAGAAATAAAAAATTCATTCCAAATACGTTTCTCAGAGTGGCCGTCGCCCAGTAAATATTTAATGTGGATAAACATCCAGAAAATCACTGAGAAAGTGATTGTGGGAAGTGCATTTGGAATGCACTTCTTTTATTTCTTTAATACTTGCATTGCTAATTTACTTCGTGACCACGAGTACTCGTTCCTTTGTTAATTGCATACTTTTTTAGCAAGGTTAAATTGTACCCGGGAGGTGAAAACAGCTTCATAAGATTATTAAGATATTTGGATTTACATGTATAATTAGCACGTTCTCTATGCCAGATATTGGAGTTGCAAATACATCCGAAGGTTCGTTGAACAGATGATTTGTTAATTTGTTTAAAACATCAAACTGAAGTTATATTGCGGCGTGTGTGTTTCATTGCTTGACTTTCCTGCTCAAACATGTTTTTGCCAGTAGAGTAATTGCAGGTAAATAATTCAGATCGTATTTCATCAAAACCTACAGCATTCGTTAGTAGGCGTTCAAAGAAGAACGTGGTTGATGAAACAGGATGAAAATACAGCTAATAGCTTTTGAACTATATCATTTTCATTTCGGGTTCCCCTTTTCCGTGGAACACCTTGTGCAATTTTTTTTTCTGATTATTTTGAAATTTAACCCCTGTATTCCAGTACCCAGCTCCTTGTTGCAATTTCAATTCATTAAAATTACCTTGCCAAACTTATGTGATCCTGCAATCCAAATTATCAGAAATTTACATTCATTTTCGTATTTACACAATCTACTGTATCATTAAGCATATTTATTATACCCCAGCTGTTAAACAGTCGAGGCCAACTGCAGCCGAGCATGGATGTTCTAACAGCTGTTCCTGGTCAGTTTTGCACCGATAATAGATTCTGTATAGTCATAACTAGTCCTCTGTCGAATACGTTCGTTATAATGTAAAGTTAAATAATGAAATGATACATGTCGAGCAAGAATTTTTGTACTTCCTACTGTGAGGTGAGCGCATACCAGAGAATCTAAATGCGAGAATTAACTTCTACTACACTTTTCACTTCCAGCTTTAATGCAAAACGGTCAAGTTTTTACAGTTACTTCTTAAAATAACCAATAATCTTAAAAGTAACTCTGTATTTCGAAACGAGTCACTCGATTTCAAAAAGCCATTTGAGAAATTTCTTCAGCATATTGATACTTGAGCTAGTGGGGCAACCAAGCCTTTACTTGGTTCTTGAAAAAGTTCATATTAATGATTCAAATACGAGTCAAAATTTAAAAACGGGTGTTCTACTGGGTGATCATACATTAGTGACAATTTTGAATAGTACAAAATCTGGTGAACTAAGCAAAAATTTCGCTATGGCTAAGAAAGATTCTCCCCTCAGCTTCAGGAAAGATTCTCCCTCCTCTGCCGAAGAATCTTTCCTGAAGCTGAACTTCTGGTGTGCGGGGGCAACCTTTTTCAAAGTCGAGTTGTATCAAATAACGCAAAGACAGCAACATATTCCATGGATCCGGTATCATATCTACGGAATAACCAAACCTCCCTATGTGAAGAGCTGAAAAAACGTTGGTGATGTTAGTTTTTTTGTTTAGTTCACCAAATTGTGTGAACTATTCATAACTGCCACACATATTTGATCACCCTCTATGTCATCTTTTAATATTCATGCGCTGAATCATCATTTTATATTTAAAACGTACCTTATGAGTAATCATCTGATTAAAATGCGGACAAATTTGAACGCAAATCCTAGTTAACCATTGACTTAGATTGACACTTCAGGCCATAAAGAAATTCGAGAGTGCAGAAACCCGTGCATGTTTCGAATTTTTCCGTAAAATCGTTAGTGAAACTGACATGTACGTTAGACGTCTAGAAATTCACAATCAATCCTTACTTGAGATGTTTATTTCATGGCTTGAGTGAGTGCAACCTCGAGCAAAAGAAAAATAAAAGCTTAAACCATATTTAAGGTTAAAACGAATTAATGCTTAGGTGCAAAGAACACTACGTACATACATTTTCACGGTTATTCCCCACGTCGCTAGAAAATAACACCCTCGCAACTTGTCCAAATTCCACTTAGAAAAAATATAATATGAAAAACTCACTAAATTCCTTCACTGCTGTATTGAAATACACATATGAATGATACATGAAAGCAGCTCATTTAACTCACGAATGCAATGAAACGGTCGATTCAGTTTGCAAACGCAAGAGAATGATGGATTCAACTAGCGAATATCAGAAAACTATACATTCAATCAGTGAATACCTAAAAATGATACATTCAATCAGTGAATATCTAAATATGATACATTTAACCAGCGAATCCCTAAAAACTGTAAAGAAAACACCTCTTTAAGACACTTTAGAACGAACCACTGCTCCACCACAGCAGATAATTAGAATAAGGCAGCATAGGAAATATTTGGGCTGGTTGGCCTAAAACCTCCGGCTTGCGATCGCGCGTCGATCAAGAGAAGAATGCAGCAGCAGGAAGGTGGTCTGTTGAACAGGGCGCGATGCCAGCACCTCTGACTCAAGGTACAGATCTGTGCCTCTCACACCCACTCGGTGCGGCCCCACACCTGTTGCAGGCTCCCCCACCCCCACCTAGTGGTGAGCTTCTGCCCACTTTTGAATAGAATAATGATCACCCAATCGGTGTCGCCCACTTCTGTGCTTGCACACACACTTTTGAATAGAATGATGATCATCCGATTAGTGTCACCCACTTCTGTGCTTGCACACTTTTGAATAGAATGATGATCATCCAATCGGTGTCACCCACTTCTGTGCTTGCACACTTTTGAATAGAATGATGATCATCCAATCGGTGTTGCCCACTTCTGTGCTTGCACACTTTTGAATAGAATGATGATCATTCAATCGGTGTCACCCACTTCTGTGCTTGCACACTTTTGAATAGAATGATGATCATCCAATCGGTGTTGCCCACTTCTGTGCTTGCACACTTTTGAATAGAATGATGATCATCCAATCGGTGCCGCCCACTTCTGTGCTTGCACACTTTTGAATAGAATGATGATCATCCAATCGGTGTCACCCACTTCTGTGCATGCACACTTTTGAATAGAATGATGATCATCCAATCGGTGCCACCCACTTCTGTGCTTGCACACTTTTGAATAGAATGATGATCATCCAATCGGTGTTGCCCAATTCTGTGCTTCCACACACACTTTTGAATAGAATGATGATCATCCAATCGGTGTCACCCACTTCTGTGCTTGCACACTTTTGAATAGAATGATGATCATCCAATCGGTGTCACCCACTTCTGTGCTTGCACACTTTTGAATAGAATGATGATCATCCAATCGGTGTCACCCACTTCTGTGCTTGCACACACTTTCAACGAAATGTTTTAATTAAACTCGTCACTTTACTCACTACCGTCCGGGTTCGTGTTCTTTCAGCATGTGGTCAGATTATATTCGGTCAACGTAGTCATTTGACTATGAACAAATTATTGTTTTAGCTCTCGGTCAAATAGCTTTAGATTACTTGAATTTTGTTATTTGGCGTTTTATCATTTGACTTTCAATTACCATTTGTCTTTTAATCGCTTGATTCTTGATCATTCGACTTCAAATTATCAAATCTGTTATTCTCTTAATTTTCTTTAGCTGGAAAAATTTCAGTAGATTTTGAATGTAGTGAGGAGTAAATATGATTTTTGAGAATTGGCATTTTATTTCTCGTATCACAACCGTGTCCTACATCTTCTGCAACGCTATTATCAGTCTTCCTATAACATTTTGCACCCCACAACCACCTGCCACCCCCACCATGCCCCTCACAACCACCTGCCACCACCACCATGCCCCTCACAACCACCTGCCACCCCAACCATGCCCCTCACAACCACCTGTCCGTGCGGCAGGTGGAGCGCGAGAAGGCCGACTTCAGCGTGCAGGTGATCCAGCTGCAGGAGCGTATCGAGGAGGTCGAAGCTGGAGCCGATGGGCAGGTCAGGCTAACTATTTTCATGTTGATTACATATTTATTATATACATATTTTATAATTATATACATATATTAATATTTATTTATTTCATTGTATCATTGTTATTTTTATAATAAGGTCGTTAAGAAGTAGTTGCTGGTCAATCATCCTTGAAATTAATAATCAAGTGGTTGCCCGTCAGTTACACCTTGTTTTTATAAAAAAAGGGCTATTGATAAATTCTTCTCAAATTATTCTGTGTGAGCGCATTAAAGGTGTTCAACTACGTATCACTTGCCTTTAATCATTTTATTAAATTAACATGCTGTACTAAGTACATTCAATTGAATGCTTTTGATGTCTTTTTGGGATTTAAGATATCGTGAACTTCCTTTTCAAAGTTGTAACTCATTCTACGGTCGATGTATGCCCCCACTATTCCCATTCATGTTGACGGCTCAAAAGCCGTCAAGTTCTTTGATGATTGTTTATGTATTCTTCAGTTGGAATTAATATCGATCATTTATCCAAACATTCGTAGTTTAATTTTGTGCAGACGCTAAAAAGCTATCAAAGCTAAGCATTTTTTTCTTATTTGCTTAGAAATCTAATGTATCTAATCGAAAAGTTCATTAAATTGTTTAGATTGTTTAAAGTCTGTGAAAATAGTCGTATGTTCGTTGATAGTAAACTGTAATCCTCAGAAGGCATAGTATACGCAATACGTTTAGGTTGAGGTCATCGTTCCTACTGATGGAAATTGGCACTCCCAAGGGAGCTACTGATAGGTTACCTCAGCAGTGAACAGGCTTGCGGTATTTCTATCTTTCGTGATCACTTCACTTCTTTCCAATTTCTTACCTTCTTCGTAAACACTTCTTTGCCTTTCTATTGTCTTCTTTTGCTTTTTACTATTTTCTTTGTCTTTTTGACTATCTTCTTTGTCTTTCTACTGTCGGTTTTGTCTTTCTAATGTCTTCTTTCTCTTTCTATTGTCTACTTTGTCGTTTATGCCTGTTTTGTCTTTTTACCTATTGTAACACTAACGCTTTTGGGTGGTACTCTGTCTTAGTAATAACTTCTTACGATGTAATAAAAATGCAAAAGAGGAGTAAGGGAAGTGAAAAAAAGATAGAGGAAACCCTTATTCTCAAAGGACTCATATTTTATTCCCTCCTCCTCATGCTGAGAGCTGAAGAAGGTAATTGCAAAGTCACACAAAATGACATCGTACAATGGAACATTTAATCAATTTTCAGATTGAGATTAACCGCAAGCGCGATGCCGAGTTGGCCAAACTTCGCAAGCTCCTCGAAGACGTTCACCTCGAGGCCGAGCAGACCCAGCACTTGCTCAAGAAGAAGCACCAGGAAGCCGTCGTGGACTTCCAGGACCAGATCGACATCCTCACCAAGTCGAAGACCAAGTGAGTTCCGTAAACTATCATCGGAAGATAGGCTAGATAGAAAGATGGGAAGTGTTGAGAAAGGAAATGGTTTTAGCTTCAGCTTTATGCTGAATAGTTATATATGCTTTAGATAATAGGTCGAAAGCAGTTCAGTTTCCACGGCAGAATCGACTTCCAAAACGATCTAGTGTCAATTCAAGAGGCATAGGATATGTAATAGGCTTAGGTTGGTTAGGCTTGTCCACCTACGCTATGGGGACCAGCGCCCGAAGGAGATGCTGTTAGGCTACCTCAGCTAAAGATAAGACCTTCGGGACTTATGCCTTTCGATCAAACATTGCTTCTTCCAATTTTTAAGCTTCCTTCACTTCCTCATCGTTGTTTTTTTCGTGCTATTTTTCTGTTTCTGTTAACTGGGTATCTTGCGTGGAGATACACCTCGTGGATAGGTTCCACGATTCCTTTTGTCCTTGTGAAAGGGTTCCATTTCTTTCCCCTGTGAAAATATCGTCCTAGTGGAAACGGAGCTTTACACTAACAAAAATAAGGTAATAATAATTTCGTTGAGTATTCACGGCCTCGGACAATGATAGCTGAATCTCTCAGTAGTTGAGAACAAAAATGTTAAAAATTGAGAACAATCAATTTTGTGTCGGCGAAATGACGATTGTCACGAGTTGAGAAGTTACAAAAAAGTGCGAATTGTACACTGAGGCGACAGGAAATGAGTGTACTTCTTCTAGAACAGCATCCACTGCGTTGTTAACTTTCAAGCGGATTATAGAATACTTGGGAATTTGGTCGGCATTTGAAAGGTGAGAAATGTGAAGTATTTTAAAAGTTAATTTTGTTTTACGTACTTGGCGTGGGGTTGAAATCTTTGATAACCTATTAATTGATCACTTTAGTGTGCAAATTCATTAAGTTGTTCGGGTGTTCGCAAGTAATTATACTTTTATGTGCCAATTGCAATAGTTTCAAGAAACAGTCTTCTTGATGTACTACTGCACCAGGTAACATTTTTAAATAGTTTAAATTTCATGAAATTAAATGGGTCGTTTTCAGTCTAGACATTTTGTTTTCTGACAACACTACGAATTCTGTCAACGCTCCGTTTTCTGCCAACTGTGTGTTTTCTCTATGAGAACTTCGTTTTCTGTCAACACATTTCGGTTTCTGTGAACGATCCGTTTCTGTTAACGCTCTGTTTTCAATGAATAATTCGTTTTTTGACCACGGCTATGATAGCGCAGCTGTGGCTCAGCGGCCTTCGTTCCGTTGCCTTATAAGATTATTCTGCCAATACCTTACCTTAGATTTATGGAATGCTAATTTGGGCAAATTATTACGGGTAATTGAGAAAAAAATTGGGGCTTTTAGAGCTTAAGCAACAATTCTTCGTACAATGACATTAATCAAAAACCCCTAACGAATGAACTGTTTATTTAGCAATTATTATTTTAGCGTCTGATAATGAAAACGTAAAACGAAACGAGCGAAAAATCTTCAGATGCTAATGCAAAAGTTCAGAAATGAATATAAATGCATAAGAATACACAATCTAAAACAGTGGATTCTTTCGTGTAACAGTCCTAACAAGTTGTGGTCCAAGCTCATTTTTGAAGCGCAGTACCAAAGTTGAAATTAATTCTTGCATAAATGCCCTTTTGTTTGTTCTCGTTGGCCTGCAGTGCTCTTCGCTAAGCAACCACTGTGGCAACAGTCATAAAAATCTCAAGTTTTCTTACGAATTTGAATTATGATTACAGGATGAACATTCAACTCACTGATAGACAAGGGCAGTCGATACGGATCGACGCGTCTTGACTTTTTTAACCTTAGCGTCTTTCAATATATTCTACATATTTCATCGCGCTTTAGGGGATCGTTTATCATAAACGATCTTGGATGGGTGATGCAGCGTTCATTTTAATTTACACTTTTTTTTGCATTACTATCTCTCTTTCATTTTACTTTCTTGCTTTCATTTTGTGTTACTAGATTGATTTCTTTCCCAAAATATATTTTCTACGACACGGATAAGTCTTTTCATTGTTCTTCTTTTGGTATCGAGTCGATGTTTTGAATTAGAGTCTTAACTAAATATCTCCTTACAAAATGTTAAATATCTCCTTACGAGCGCATTCTGATTTTCCCCTTTTTTATGCTGTCGAGTCAACGTTTCACATCGCTTTTCCAGTTAAGTATCCTCTCTCAAACGGCTGCAGTGTGACCGTGGCTCATTTTAATTATCCTCTCGTTTCATGTATCAAGTCATATTTCACATCGTCTCCATTTCCCAGTTAAGTATCTCCTCACAAGCAACTGCAGCGTGAACAACTTTGATAGTTCTGGTTTCAGGTATTCGATTAAACGTTTCACATGGTGCTCCCAGTCGGGTGTCTCCTCACAATCAACTGTAGTGTGACCGACAAGGTTGGTTGCATAATAACTATGCCCTCGTTTCATACATCCAACTCACCTTTCAAATCGTGCTCCCAGTAAGATATCTCCTCACAAACAACTAATGCGACTGACATGAATGGTTTTGCCTTCGTTTCCGACATCCAAGTCACATTTCACATGGTGCTCCCAGTTAAGGATCTCCTCACCAACAACTGTACTGATACCGACATGAATGGTTGCATTCTAATATTGCCCTCGTTTTCTACATCCAAGCCACATTTCACATGGTGCTCCCAGTTAAGGATCTCCTCTCCAACAACTGTACTGGTACCAACATAAATGGTTGCATTCTGATATTGCCCTCGTTTTCTACATCGAAGTAACATTTCACATGGTGCTCCCAGTTAAGTATCTCCTCTCCAACAACTGCAGTGGTAGTGACATGAACGGTTGCACTCTGTGCCAGGATCGACAAGGAGAAGAGCAAGTTCCAGCAGGAGGTGTACGAGCTGACGGAGCAGCTGGAGAAGGCCACCGTCGAGGCCGCCGCCAACAACAAGAGCGTCAAGTCCCTCAACATCGTCATCCAGGAACTCAATGTCAGAATTGAAGAGTTCAACCGCACCATTATCGACCTCACCTCCAACAAACAGCGCATCACTTCCGTGAGTTTTGCATTCGCTTACCTGAATAAGGTGTCATCTTTGTATTATCACTGAAGTATATTTTTTCATTGAGATAAAATGTCATCACCGTAAGTTTAGTATCAGCCTTTTCAAATGAAGGGGTCAACATTGTAGTATCACTTATGCGCTTTATTTTATTCACACAGAATGTCACCCATGTCAATTTTATATGATCTTATTCCAGAAGTGTGGCACTGTTAAAATTTACTTGATGTTAATTCAGATCGGTATCACCACTGGAAGATAAATTTTCTAAGTCTATTTGGGGATGTCACCACTGAAAGCTAAGTTTGATATGTCAGTAAAGTGCGACTATTGTAGATATATCACCTGTATCGTCAGAGCAGGCATTACAGAGCATAATCTTCGGCACATGATGACGCAATTTGTGTTATTAAAATAAACTTATGCGCTATTTTTCTTGTGCTATTACGTGGGACTTCATCTTGATGATGGGTCTTTTATTGAAACATTTTAAAATATATTTTCAGCATTCTAGCATTCAGGAGAATTATTCATGGACTGATTAATTCTTATCAAAAAGGCAGCATGAGACGAGTGCCCGCTTAGTGTGGATGCATCAGCCGATCTCGTTAGCCACTAGAGGAAAAATGCTTAACTACAACAAGGCATTTGTTTTGTTATCGATTTGGTTTCTCAAAAATTGTCGGCTAGGACTGCCACAAAGCTAATTCCTAACGCAATCTCAATTTTGATTTAAAAATGCCATAAGTGTATTGTTCTAAAAGTGTATTATTGTCAACATTAGGAGCCCAAAACAAAAATTTCAAAGGAGCAAAAATTTTCCTTTTAAAAATTAAGCCAAAATTTTAACATGGACCACTACTGTCACAACGTTGAAGTAACCATGGTGTAAATGAAAATCCCATACCAAAATCTATTCAAGTAAATTATAAGCAGGAGGTTAAACAGTTGTTGCCTTAACTGTGGCAAAATCCCTTGCTACAAAATTTTTGACGATTTTTCAAAATCAGATTACATGGTGCTATTGTTCAGCTCTAGAAGATAAATATTTGACGTTGTATGCTGATTATTAACATTGCCAGCTAATCATTCAAGCAGCCTGCCATCTTTTGACGTAGCTTGGTGGTAGGCAAGGTTACCTTAAAATTTTTGAAGCTGCCTGATAATTCGCAACGCATTCTGTTATTCACACAACAAACCTGCTTATTTTAGTGCGGTCTGCTAATTATGAATATTACATTTTTTTTTGTCGCCTGATAATTTCCAACGCAGTTTCTCAAATATTTACCCGACCTGCTAACTTTTAATGTGGTCAGTCAATTAAGAAATGTTAATTTCCGTTTTTTGACGTTGAACTTTGATTGACCTGCTATTTTCACCATAATTTCTCACATTCCAGGAGAACATCGAGCTGCACAGGTCCGTCCAGGAGCTGAAGGTGAAGATCGAAGAGATCACTTACATCAGCAAGAACGCCTCCAGCAACGTCGAGGAGTTCCGCAGGAAATATGAGGAAGAAGAAAGGGTCAGTTGCTCTCAGTGATTCCACTTTACAGGCAAATTAATTTTACAAATTAATTAACATTGCAGGTTAATTGACTTTACAATTAATTAACTTTACAGCCAAATTCATTTTCCTAATAATCATCTTTACAGGCAAATTAGCTCAAGAATTATTTAAATTTACAGGCATATCAACTTTACAAGCAAATTCCCTTTAAAATTAAATAACTTCACATGAAAAATAACCGGAGTTGCGGTCTGTCGTGGGAGTACATACGAGCATAAAATGATTCCAGAACTCAGTAACCTTAGTTACTAGCGATGTGTCCAACTGGTTAAACTCGTCTCCATTGAACAAAGAAAGTTGAGAAGTTGCTTAATGAAGACCTCCATATACCTTATTAGTTTGATGGTTTTACCCCGGAAGGGCATTTTGACGCTGAGGAAATCTCCGAACCAGAAATAACTGCCGGATATTTGTGAGCATCTGAATGGGGTCTCACAGCACGGCAAATCTCATAAATATTTACTTTTCTCATGCAGTGACTGTGGGTTGTATATGGTGCTATATATTGATCTTATCTACACTAAAAACACAACTACAAAAGTCTCGATAGAAGTTCGCTGCCTTATTGAAGGCAATTTCGGCGAAAGCGAAAATATAAGTACATCCACATCAATTTGACTTCCATGTTATACAACTTATGTCATAAAAATTTCCGAGTTTGAAATAACTTGAAAGCCGCTAATACCCTATTTATAAGCGAAAGTCAAAACGCTTCTCAATTCACAAGTTTCTAACAAGTTTTGTATTGTCCCATTCATGACCGATATATCCAAGAATCATCACAACTTGCGCGTCACTTATACCCTGTTCTTGACCAATGTCCGAGAATCGCCACAACTTACATGTCTTGAAGGTCCCACTTTTTACCGATATCCGAGAATCGCCACAACTTACACGTCTCTAAAGCCCCACCTTTGACCGATATCGTAGAATCGCCACAACTTTACATGTCTCTAAGGCCCCACTTTTGACCGATCTCCGCCTCTCTGCCAAGCAGCGCCGCCACAAGTTGGAGTCAGAGATCACGGCCATCAGCCAGGAACTGGCGTCACTCCGCTCCAGCTACGATGAGGAGTGCGAGCTGCGTATTGACATCGAGCGCAAGTACAGCAATGAGTGCGCCAACGCTAACTCTTACAAGAACAAGTGGGAGATCGAAGCCCGCGGCCGACAGGAGGAGGTTGAGGAGATCAAGTACGTGGCATGGTTTTTTTGCTGTATTTTAACTATTATTTCTACTTACAACGTGATATTTCCGCATTAAATTCGAGTTTTTACTCCTTTGGCCCGTAGCGCATCTCTACCACTCAATTGAATGAAAAAACTGTGCGAGAGGATATTTCTCTAGAATTTCATTCCTTCCATACTGAAAAGTTTTTAATATCCCATTTTTTAGATTAAATTTCAGATGAAATGGCTCGTTGTATTTGCGTAATGGATCCCCCTCAGAGAGATGCAAGTACTGCATCTGTATGGAGTAGTACTTCCAGATTTAAGATGTGAGGTCCCGAGCTGAAGGCTAGGTGTGCCTTCCTTTCGTTGAAAGAGAACTAAGATGTGAGGTCCCGAGCTGATGGTTAGGTGTGCCTTCCTTTTGTTGAAAAAGAATAAGGTTTTTATTTCGACTATAGGTTTCGTTTGATGCTGTCCTTTTTAGCACCTATTACTTGCTACTTCAACTTTTATCTTGTTTTAAATATTTTTTTTAATCTTCCTGTATCTATGCCCAGGGTATGTCGACGCACTTTTCATACAGGTTCTTCTTCCCTACAATTCCATACTAAATTATGTTTTTCTCGCTCGGGAACACCTATGTTTTGTCAGACAGGCGTAAACTAACTTATACTCTAATCCCTAACCTTTAAAATGGGCCGTTTGAATCAAGATTTTTCGGATTATAGGTTAGGCTATGAGTTAGTTTAAGCCTGCCTAACCAAAACAAAGGTGCTCCCAAGTACGAAAGGCGTATGTTGAATTATTGGTTTTCTGGAGGGACATCACGGAGTGCGGTTATGTTGAAGCGTGGATTTTTTGTTACCAGGAAGAAGCTGCTGATCCGCATCACGGAGCTGGAAGAGACGATCAGCTCCATTTCTCTGAAGCTCAGCGGTGTCGAGAAGCAGAAGTCGCGCCTGTCTCAGGAGGTGGAGGTTCTCATCCTCGACCTCGAGAAGGTGGGTGGCACACTTTGCTAAAATAGGCGCAGTAGATGTCGAGGGAGAGTAGAAGTGGTGGAGTTTGCAGCTCACACATCGGTAATGTAAACGTTGTGGAAGTCGAGGGGGAGTAGAAGTGGTGGAGAGTTTGTGGCTCACACATCGGTAATGTAAACGTTGTGGAAGTCGAGGGGGAGTAGAAGTGGTGGAGAGTTTGCAGCTCACACATCGGTAATGTAAACGTTGTGGAAGTCGAGGGAGAGTAGAAGTGGTGGAGTTTGCAGCTCACACATCGGCAAATTAAACGTAGTGGAAGTCGAGGGAGAGTAGAAGTGATGGAGAGTTTGTGGCTAACACATCGGAAATGTTAACGTAGTAGTAGTGGTGGTGGAGTATAAGGGGTAGAAAATCTGAGCCTACACATTGACGGAGTAAACGAAGTGGTGCAGGAGTAGAAGTAAACGGAGTAGGGGTGGAAGATATGAAGTATACGAAGTAGTATTGAGAGAAGTTGTAAAAAGTCTGTGGTCAAAAATGTAGCTAGAATTGACGAAGTAGTGGTGGAGGAGTAGGACCAGATATAGTAGAAGAGAGAGAGAGAGAGAAGACGTAGTAAAGAGTCTGTGGCCAACAAATTAGCAGGATAGACGAAAAAAATCATCGGTAGAGTAAATGTAGAAGTGACGAAAAAAGAGCAGCATGTAGGGATGGAGAGTACAATAAATATAGATAAGGTAGACGTGTGGTCATATCACTGCATAGATGAAAATTTAAGAGTAGTGTAGAAGTTAAGGCGGCGTGAAGCGCCAAATAGAGAGTACGTGTTGGCTGAATTCATGGTGAGTGGCGTGGAATAGTTCAAAGGTCTCACATACTAAACAACATCGGCATCTACGGATGCTTTATTTCCAATTGAAGCATGATACATATCACCTTTTACATTGGTTTTTCAAATGCCTTAGAACTAACACCAGGACGCCATGACGCTTTCCCCCGGTCAAAGACCGGTACCCATTTCAGACACCTGGGTAGAGAGGGGTATTGTGCTTAGAATTTTTCTCCTATACCCAACAGAGCAAATCGCCACCAGCGCCGAGACTCGAACCCGGGTCTCCCCGCACGGAGTCAGGTCCTATACACACACGGCTATGGCGAGAAAAATAGAAGTCTTATACCTAAAAAATTCAATGCTTTAACGAGGCACTTGATTATCGTTTGGCTATGAAAAATATCATTCTACTGAAACAGCCGATGAATTATAGTTTTCTGCTTTTAGTAGGAATTTTCTTGTGGAATATTAATTTCATCTTTTCAGTTCAAAATCAGGAAATATGTTCCGAAAATCGAAAAAAAATCATCTCCATAAATAATTTGAAAATTTGCTTGAATGAGAGGTAGCAAAAATTAATGGAAGTTCAAGCTCAGTGTTTGTGCGTGAAATAAATTTTTATTATCGAATACCTCATGATGAAAAGATTGAAAATTTGTAAAACTTTCATGCCTTTTAACATTCATGTAAGAAAACTTTGAAATAATTCAATGAAATTTCAATCTTTCACTCCCATTGAAAAGATGACGAACGTGTTGTGAACTTAAATCTGAAAAGTACTTTCCGTGGGCTAATAAGCTAAAGCGTTATACAAGTTACTTGTTTGGATACTAGCTTTAGTCTAACTTCACTCTACTGTTCATCTATTTCTACAATATTGTTCTATCTATGCCCTCTCACTGTTTTGTATTGACATATATTGTTAATACATATTCCTTTACTCTATCACATCAATTTATAATTTTACCTGTACAATTACTTTATTCGCGACATCATTGTTTCTATTTCGTAGAGCTTCATTCCTTTTAGCATTTCCATGGCAAGCCAATGAGTGTTAGTTCACCCTCAGGCTTCAACAGTCTATTTCTCATTCAGGGCTGCGAATTTAAATAAAACCAGCTTTCACGTAAATCTCAGGCTCATGAAACAATTTTCTATTCATTTTGATTTGGCATTTTCTATCCGTTATGATTAGCCAGTCTCTAGTTCACGAAGACGAGCAAAAACCATTTGACAATATTCTTTTCAGAAGAAAATAAATGTCATCTGAACTTGAATCTGGACTAACGACATAAAAGATATCGCTATTTTTACCTATTAGTAGAATTAAATAATTACCGACGTTCTACCGCAGACTACCGTATGCCGCACCAATTTCCGTTATAAAAAAGGCCGAGTAATCCACTGTTGACCTTGGCTGCTGGCTAACTAGAACTACATTCACTCCCCAGATGAATTCAATGACAATCACCAATAACAATCACTCAATTCCACAATCAGGCGAGCAACATTCATCGGAAGATAAATTTTTTAGTTGTCTCGCCTGAACTGCTTTTGCTACCTCTCAGAATTAATGAAAAAACATGCACTCCATCAGGCGAACAGCGATCAACTACAGGAAAGAAAATTTTTTGTGTGGTTGGAGTGAATGATTTCCCTACTTTTAAAATTGAAAGATGCAACAATACCCAACTTTATTGAGAATATCAACCATCGGAAAATGAAGTTTTTTCACTTGAATGAACAAATTCTGACCTCTCACTTATGCCAATCAACATTACCCAATAGGCAAACTACCACCACAGAGACGCAAAGTTATAGTTTGGCTGACGTGAATGACTCTCTCCCAAAATTAACACAAACCAACATCACCCAACAGGCGAACAACAACCACCGTGAAGTGAAGTCCCGCCTGGAGATCGTGGAGCGCGAGCACCGCACGCTGATCGTGAAGCACGAGGAGCTGTCCGTCCTGTACGACCAGTCGTGCAAGGACCTCAAGATCAGGTCTTCCGACCTCACCAAGGCCCTGCACGACCTCGAGACCCTCAAAGAGCAGTACGAGCGTCTCCACCTCGAGCACAAGAAACTTTCTGGTGGGTGTCTCCTGTTGTGGTGGTCGTATGCCATGTTGAAGTTGGGACTGTTCGGATTCTGTGGAGTTTTGGTAGTAGAGTCAGTAATATGGAGGTAAAATTAGCTCAATTCGAGGGAAATATTCAGGAATTCAAGAATTGGATGTATTACAGGAGGGGAAGATTGATTGACAAAATTGAACGCTCTTGTGAATATTTGAAAGTAAAGTTCGAAAGGTATAGGTTCATCTTGTTCAGTGAACCTTAAATTTCTATCCTTTTGTAGAATTTTAGTTTTAAAAGTCTTGATTTCCACGTTTTTTCAACTAAAAAGTGCTAGAACTTGAAATTTTTTTTTTTATGTAGAAAACATCTTTGAGCGAAACTGACAGTAAAAATTTACCTGAAAACACTGTCAATGAACTATCTCAAAAACTAATACGGTAGCAATCTCATGCAACAGCGCATATTGTATAAGTTGATTCAACCTCTACCAAGAACTTGTACAGCATCAATATAATCCTATGGTGCGTATCGTACGAAGCTAACTGGACGTTTTTGCCCGTGTCAGGTGAGAACGGAGACTTGAAGGCCACCGTGAACGACTTGACCAGACTGAAGCATGACCTCGAGCTGGAGATCAGGCGCCTCGAGTCTGAGAGGAACGAGCTCGCCAACGCCCTCCACGAGTCTGAGGCCGTGAGTTGCTGCTTTGATTTCAGGTCTTGAGTTTTAATTTCATCATGCGTTTAGGATACTGAAAATATATGTGTTCTTGTGAATAATTCTTGGTCAAATCACCGCGGAGGCATTTCAGGTATAGGCCTGTTAATTGTCATTAGTTTGAGATGACCATTTTTCATATAAGTTAAGGAAAATAATTTTAAAAAGGTTGACGAGACTTCACTCTTCCGTCTTATTATTTACAAGTAAAATTAAATAGTTGCACGTATCATTCTTCGACGAAATTCTGAATGACGGTCTTAACACAATTCTGGTTTAAAATGCGGATTTTTCTAAACGTTTCATCAGATTAGCATGATTTCCCTCAGGCATACATTAGAAGAGGAATATCTGTACTTCAAAGATGCGAACTCAAATGCGAATAATATTAAAAATGATGACCTAACCTTTAAGTGTGACCTTAAGTCTAAGAATAACTTTCGTTCTCAATATGCTCTCAGCTCTAAATATGACTTTCGATCTGAGTTTGAGCTTAGTTCTGAATAAGTATGAATTTAAATGTAAATAAGCTGGGGTTAAGATGTAAATAAGCATAAGTATAGCTTCAAATATTTTGCCTTTTAGCTCTATGAGAACACTAACTCCGTAAAAAGTGACCATCACTATAGTAACACTCGCGCTCTCCGTTCATAGGCGCGCAAGGACGAGGAGACGCGCTTCCTGAAGATGTCCGGCGAGTACCAGACCTACCGCAGCGAGACCGAGCGGCGCCTGCAGATCAAGGAGGATGAGATCGAGATCCTCCGGTGAGTACGGCCTAATTTTAATCGTTGTTCTTTTCGTCGATGTCAAAATATTCGAAGTCCAAGGTAGGTCATAATTTAAATATTTGGAGCTCAAAGTAGGTTATAAATTAACTTGTCTTTCTGTCTTCCTATCATTCATTTCAAAATATTTAGAGTTCTAGGTGGGTTATAAAATAACGTGTCTTCTTGACGGCTTTTCGTCACTGATTTATGAATATTTGGAGCTCAGAGTAGGCTATAAATTAACTTGTCTTTCTGTCTTCCTATAGTTTATTTCAAAATATTTAGAGTTCTAGGTAGGTTATAATTTTAATTTTTTTTCTTTCGTCTTTTCGTTGGTGAATCTTTTCTCACTGACGTCAAAATATTCGAAAATATATGTGGTTTCACTGATGATTTCACTCAGTGACGCATGTACTTGCACTTACGATCATGGCATGTGTTCTTTGATGACAACTCAACGGTGAGCTTTCGCTTGTAACGTTAAAGCATTGTTTTCACCGACGGTAAAATCAGTGTGTTTTTACTGCTGACAGTGCAATCCAGCTCACTCTATCAATCGAAACCCTGCTATCTGAAGTATGGAAAAATTCAGGTAAGTATTCTTTAGCATTTCTACTGGCAAATCTTGCCATTAAATTTTTCGATCATGAGAGTTCTAATTTTTTTCACTGATTGATCAAAAGGTTCACATGTGGAGTGAAACATTCTTCACTCTCCAAAAAAAGTTACATTCTTTTCTTTACACTCTCTTCAAAAGACACTTCACACTCTTTTTAACATCCAAATAAAAGGAAACTTTTTTCGCCTATTCCCCTACTATTTCCTATTCTTTATTGGCACCTAATGAGTAATAAATAATAGAATAACGTATTTAACGGAAAGTATGACGCTTTCTGAGTTTCATTCTGACAATACAACTAAAGCTAAATTATTTCAAGATGGGGAAAACGTTCTTTCGCTCCGGTGAATAAAACTTGAGGTGTTGAAGGTTTTAGGTCAAGTTGTGTGGTGTCGATATTTAGAGTAACGTTTCCGCTACTTAATCGTAGCCTATGCTGCACTAGAGCGCAAGACAAAATACATAGAACATGTGTGCTTTACGCTGACTTATAGTTTGTTATGATGAAAGAAATTGAGGGCCGTTTGCAACCGCTGAAAACAGTTTGCGGAAGCTAATGGCATTTTACGGCAGATGGTGGTAGATTATAGCAGTCAAAAAAGTTTGCAGCAGCCGAAAAAAGTCGGTAGCGGACTAAAAAAGTTTGCAGCAGCCGAAAAAAGTTTGTTGCAGCCGAAAAAGTTTGTTGCAGCTGAAAAAAGTCCCCAAACTGCAGCAGCTGAGGGCAGCATACAGCATATTATAGCAGTAAACGTCAGTTTAGACCATCTCGTTACAAGTTACTCCACCTGAAATCGGTTCACAGCTCCTCAAAACATTTCATAACAGTTTGCAGCAGCTTACAGTAGTTTACAGCGGCTTACTGCTGTTTACTGCTATTTATGCTCTTTGGCACACGTCTGAAAGCCCCATTTGAAGCACCTGTCTTTGTTTAAGGCATGAGTTTTACAAGACCTATTGTGTTCCTGGCGAGATGAAAAGTGCGGACGCCAAGTCTCGCGACACTTACTCAAGAAGATTTAGTAGGCAGACGGTTAAACTTGGCAACTTGACGGCTGTGGCGTATAATTGGAGGTGGTGAGATTTGGCGAGTACTTACACGTGCGTTGGCGAAGCTTACCACATCTGGTGATGATTACTCGTACTCTAGCGCAACGTTTAAACCTCAATCTTGTATTTAATCATTTAGCCTTCACTGAAGCTTTCAATCTGTCACTGAAATTTTCAATTCCCGTCACTGAAACTTTCAATCCGCCAGTGAAACTTTCAATTCGTCACTGAAACTTTCAATCCGTCACTGAAACTTTCAATCCGTCACTGAAACTTTCAATTCGTCATTGAAACTTTCAATTCGTCACTGAAATTTTCAATCCGTCACTGAAACTTTCAATTCGTCACTGAAACTTTCAATCCGTCACTGAAACTTTCAATCCGTCGCTGAAACTTTCAATTCGTCACTGAAACTTTCAATTCGTCACTGAAACTTTCAATTCGTCACTGAAACTTCAATCCAACGTAGTAACTTAGTAACTCACAATGTTACTAAGCTACTTGTATTTAAATTACTTGGAAACTGATAAAAACATGGACATTCTCCCGTATGACATGGAAACCTGTTCTCTAAAATGGAGACTCGCAATCCAATCCAACTGTGGATCTTCCATCTCTCGTGCCCACTCTAATTCTTTCAGTTTTCATGCCTTCTTCGCCACCTCGATTTCATCTTTTACTCTTCTTCTTCCTTCCTAAATTGCTGTTTCTATGGACAGAGCATCCTGAGTGGGGACACACCTTGTGCATAGATGCCCAGTTTCTACAGGCCAAACTAAATGGTCCCTCCTCTTACCTCGCCAGAGATTGCTGGGGTTTGAGAGTCTTAAATTAACTAATATTATTGGTATGATCTACAGTAATATTGAATCTTCAATCCGTCATTCAAGGTAACCTCTCACAATTCCCCGGTCTAACGTCACCAGGGTAACTGGCATTACTGTACATGACGGTACTGTTCAAACTAGTCAGTACAGATAATTAACGTACAATTTAGCGTTATTTTGCAATTTTTAGTATATATTGGTTGCCATGTGTTTGTCGTTAAGAGTGCTAAGCTTGCATGTGTAATGGTCAGGGGTACGAGACCTCGCAGTACAAGCCCAATGTTTCCTCCGTTGGGAAAGGGAAGAATATTACCGGAATTCTCCACTACAAGGCTTTGATTGTAAGTCATTTTAAAACCCATGCTTGAAATGACCTGTATCAGCTTGATTGGAATTAGCATGATTTTACATAGTGAGGCAAGCGGTGGAGTCTGGCGAGCTTTCAACCGCTTTGGTGGGTGGTAAGGTGGAAGGAATGTGTAACATTCAGTAGGCGATATTTGGCAGGCAAGAGCATGCTTGGCAAGAGGTTGGTAAGGTGCTTGGCAGGTGTCCATGCGCTGGCTTGTCACTCAGTTCCGATGCTCTATTTTTAAAGCTTAGCCGTAAAGCTTGATGAAACTGCTTTTCAAATTGAGAAATCGTACACGCACACGTCATATACTGAGGTAAATGTTTTTCGAACTTTGTGTACAAAACTTTGGCCTTCAAACTCCAGTGCTTTGAAGTCTGGTCTTATTAAAATGTTTAGAAGAATGTATGCATGCTAGACAGAGAAAACGTTGCTAATAGATGATGCAAATATAAAGTTCTTTTCACAGCAACTGGACAAGCGCCCACGTAATGTTAAAATACCTAATTTAGAAGACCTGCTAACAGTTAAATTTTCCTCAAAATGTAAGAAATTAGACAAGGTTAAGCTCAACAACTTCTCTTCAGCGTCGATAAAAGCTTATATGATAGTGAAAAATTCAAGCAATAATACCCTGAACTCGATACCATTGCCCGGCACAGAACTTATTTGTTACATTAATTCAAGTCTGAAAATGAAACTAGTGCATAAGCAAAATGTATCAAATTAAAAATAGAAGAGGTTGATTGCACCCCTTCACTTCACTATAGGTGAAGGAATACATTTGTTCAATAACGCAAAAAATTAAAGCAAAATCATAATCATGCTAAAATGAACCGTGGAGATATTTGTAATGATTTTCAATGTAGGTGAACGTTTTTATTCCTACATGACTCCACAAACGAACACTTGGATGCCAACACAATTTTTCATTTTTGAAACAAAATAATGATTTACAGTTATTGAATTGTGACAGAGAAAAGCAGATCAGCTGTTTTAAGGGATAATGGTGATTATTGCAAAACCTAGAATGGTCGAGATATTTTTTAAAAATCAGACGTGTTAAAACTTACAAAGGTAATGAGAACTATTGCGGTCAGTGGGAATTAAAATATTTTAGAAACTCATCAAGCAGTTTTAGAACAATCGTCTCATTTCCTGGTCAAGTTCAGTACCTGTGGGTTCGTAAATTTGTTTAGTTTCTCGACCAATCACGGTAACCTCAGAAGAAGTTACGCTCAACCATTCAAAGAATTAATTCAATTGCAGAAAATTCTCTTTCCCCTTATGTTATTAAATTCGTTCGAAAACATCCGAAACTGTCTTGATTTTGAAAATCCTAAAGCAATCTAAAATACTAAGCAATGCTGGCTGAATCGTTCAGCCGTCAGTGTGAGCATTTCAAACGTCAAAAGAAAACTTCCTAACTCTTTTAAAGAACGCCCTTCAATCCATTTTCTTGACATTGATTTACGTATCGAATGATCGCCTGCGTCACTGAAGCTGCGTCTGAACTTCATTATGATCTTCAGGCCATCCGAATAGCAATGTCTCGCATCTTTATTTTTGTTCCACACGTTACTGCCTTTGCCAGGTACGTTAGGATGATAACCCCCTCCCTCTCTACCACCACCCCCGCTGCTTATCAATGTAGGTGTCAAGATGAGCCGCTGGGAAGTTCTTGACAGCATTCTCATTTGGGTGTCGCTGCCGAGAGGTGGGGAAGCTTTGGGCTGCTTTACAAATGGAGGCAGTGTTGAAGTGGTAACTTGAACATTCGAGCTCCTCAACAAACACACCACTTTGATGCAAACTTATAATGATGTTTGCGAGTGATTCTACACATATCCTCCTTTCGTGTTACGGGTGAATGGTGTTGAAGCCTTTTTTGGCTTTACAGAAATTTTAATAACCTGGGAACTTGTGTTTCCGTCAAAGCCATACATCAGAAGAAGCTCGTGCACTCATTACAGCGCCAAACAAAGCCAAGACCAGCAAATAACGAGACCAAGTCTAAAATTAGTTTACTGTGCCAACCTACGCCGCCTCTGCCATGGCGGACGACTGCCAAGTCTCTGAGGTAAACGCTGAAGTGGGCAGTCTTGTCGCGGCCAAGGAGCAAGAACAGCCCGGCGACTCCACTGAAGAAACCGATACCAAAAAGCGTGTGAAGCGTCCAGGTGCTTTCTGGAAGCGCTCGCCTTGTAAAATTTACGCCGACAACTTCGGATTTGGGGTGAATCGGTATCAGTGTATGATAGATTACCTCGACACTAAAGATTCTGGTGGTCATCCTCGCAAAAGTGAAGTGCGTTTGCCGTTGTTGGAGGATCGGTGTCTAGATTCTTACAGTTCTAAGAAGCCCTTCAAGTTTTACGACAACTTTGACATTGATAACTTCATTGATAAAGGTGAACAAATTCGTGCCCAAATTCGACAGAACGACATCGCAGCTCCTGGTAACGTGTTGCGACGAACCCATACGAACTGGTCTATGACCAAGAAATACGTGCAACTCGTGAAAAAATCGAACGTGATCGATAACCGTAAGCTGCGGGAAGAAGCCCAGTGTGAAGCATTAGGATTACCATCACCTAAACTTTTGAAGTCTCTTGGTGCATCATTCGCTCTTGGCAGCATGGAGCCCATCAACCTTACTCTTTACAAGGCCCACAATAACCTAGACCATGCCATATACATGAATTCACGGCGGGAGAGGCTCGGTCAAATGGACCACCAACTCGATGGCGTGATAAGTCAACTTTCAGGCACCGCTGAGGATTTGAACAGAAGGGCTCAAAATGAACTTCAGAAGCGCAACAGGAGCCGTAACATTACTGCGTATGACAACGCTCAGAATATGGCGGAACTTGCTATGGTAACTGAGGACATTTCGGCGAGAAATAAGCTCCGTCGCCAACTGGAATTCGAAGCTTTGGCTGACGGCGTTGATGAAATCATGCGCTACGATTCGGCAAGGAACCGCGCCTGTAACAATCTTCGCGCACTCGACGACCAAATTGGTAGCATGGAAGGTGAAATCGCGGCCATGCGCAGGAGGCACCGTGAAGAGAGAGGAGATGACTACGACATGACTCTAGACACCCTGAACTCCATGGCAAGGAGGAAGGCACGCAGGACGTTGAACTTATACGTGGACGACGCAGACCTTGACGACCCTGAACTGGCAAGGCTGAAAATGCGTCGCGCCCATTCGTACGCTCCGCTTGATGACCCTGCAGTCACGCCTTTCCGTAGAGCCTCTTCAAGACCCGATGTTGTGTCCGATGTGCAGTCTCGCGTGCTCCAGAGGGCGGGAGAAATTGCAGGCCAGACTTCCACTCACCGCCACGTCAACAACCGAGCTCGGTATGTCAATATCTACGTTCCAAGGCACAACACTGCTGACCCAGACCTGATCGTCAAACCTACGCGTACTGAGATGAACATCGACCACATGGCGAAGACGTTGGCATCAAAGGGAAGAATCCAGCGTAGGTTCGACGTCGATGACGAGGCCGACCTTCCGGTTTCCAGGCTGAACACCTACACCAGAGACCTCTACCGTCACGGAGGAAGGAAGCCTGTCGAGCCTGTCCCGTCTATTTCGAGGATGACCATGAGTGCCATCTGTCGTGCGCGCGCTCGTAACGCTCTGCAGGGTCGCTAAATTTACGTTTTCTAACTTAATGAGGACTCTTCTTGCGATCAATTTTTCCATAAAATGTAGCCAAATTACCTAACATCTTTGCCTATTTCGAGTAAACCCGTCGGTGTAATCTGCCGCACCCCCAACGCTGTTCGTGGTCGCAGAATTTAGGTTTCTGCGAGGCCTTAGCAATTTTCCTTGCAATAAATTTACATTTATAATTCTAAAAGGACTTGAAAATTCTTCTGGTAGTAAATTTTTATTCTTGACTCTTTGACGACCTGGCTAATTTTCTTACAGTACATTATTCCTTCAAAATATGTCTGTTTTTCCATATCATTTCTTGAGAAATTAAAACTCTCTTCGGTAAAAGTCAGCAGTTAATTTCTAAGCGAAAATTTACGATTTTATATCTTTAAACGAACTTTTCGAATTGTAATTGGTCGAACGGGTTAAGAAAGGCGAGCGGGTTGCGATTCTCATACATTTAATCGTTTAGAGGTAGTTTGAATGTCAGAGAAATAGATTGTTGAGAAATGAAACAGTTGAACCGAATTATGCTCCATCCATAATATCCTCATCGAACGAGCGAGTTCCGAACTAATTTCAAACTGTGTTTTACGAACATTTTTACGCGAATGAATACAGTATTTAGAACATATTCCTAAGCGAAGTGTATTCTTTTCGTATTTATTGCAAGCTCGTTGTACTGATTGCTGTTTTGAATACAGTATTCGTATTTAGTTGAGTAATATCACCAGCAGTGTCTTAGTTCTTTATTTTCTTGTCAGTCTTCAGTTTGTATTGTTTCTTTATGGCACCAATAAAATGAAGAAAATATCCAAGGTCTCAGTCCGTACCCTGGTCTACATCTCCCCGCTATCAATAGACCAAGACTTGGCAAGGAGCGTATTGGATATTTCTTCGCTGACTCGCTCTGCTCCCACAAATATTTCCTTACCGAGAAACAAGCTCATCTTCCTTCCACATGAACTGACTGGGATGTCGGCATGTCGATGTTGTATTGAAAGTGAGCAAAGGAAATATCTTAGAGCTATATCGACTTGAAAAATATTTGGTTTTCATTAAGAGGCTCACGTAGATGAACTAAAAAGTAAATAATTCTTACACGATGCAGTTGCCATCTCGTTTGGCACACGCACACAAATACAAAAAAAAATCACAGTCCTCGGATTGCAAAAACGCGGTTTTTTGCTATGAATTTGAAACCTTCTCCGCTGTAGAAAATACAAGCTAGATTAAGATTGAATTAAAAATTCTTTTTCTGAGCTTGCTGCCAGAACTGTTTTCACGTTGGTAACTTTTGATGACGTTGCCTGGCACTACAAAAAAAAGTTCGCAAGAATATTTTCTATTTATCAGTTTCAAGCTGTTCACTCATTGAGCTTGTAATTACGATCAAGGTTTGTCGAGTGCCGACAAAAACACATTTTTCAGCGACAGATATTGCTTGCCCAATTAGAAATGTAACGTGAGCGTAAAATACACGACATTCAGAGTCGTATATCTCAAGACCGAAGTAACTGCGTCGTATTTTCCAACTTGTCATATCGAACAAATTCTCATATAAATTATTAACGCTCGAGTTTTCCTTACTGGCATTAGACGTTATCTGGACGATTCTTAAACGACACACAGATCCAAAACACATATTATCCTCAGCAGATATAGCACCAAATAAACTTATAACAGAAAATAATTTTGAGCAAAAACCTTCGACAACTGATCGTCTAATATCGTACAAATGAATACCGCTTGAACGTAGCGAAAGGATATGCTGTCAAGTCGGAACTGTCGTTTAGCTTCAGTGCAGCGTCATGAAAGTAAGTTCTCTAGAACCTTTAACTAAATTTAGCTAATATGAATTTCTGTACACTCGGCACTGTGCCTGTTTTAATTTTGTTGATAGCATTTATTTACCCAATAATCGAGTCTCAACCCATCGCTTGACATCTTCACTGGAGTTTTGCTTTGCACGAGTGATGTTTGATCTTCGAGCCCATATCTGTCATTATTTCAGCCCGTCACTGTGTGATGTATCTATCATACAGTTCCTGCCTCAGTCATCTCCGAAAAATTCTCCTTTCTATTCATAACGAATAGAGTAGTAAAAGATTAGTGCCATAGCAGTTTAGTCCAATAAGGTTTGTTACGAACGTTTTTTGTTTATGAGTGGTAGTTACTTGCTATAATCCAGTACACAAATGCAGCCGTTATATTAGTGCAAGGATTAGTTTACATAAATACCACGTGAATTTCCTGTTAGCAAACAAGGACTAAAAAAAGCTCATGCTAGGGTGCTTTATTTACGATATGAAATGTTGTTAGTCTTCTTTAGAGCTCCCTATTTTAGATATTCAGTCGTACAATAAAGGATGTATAGAGCAAATAACTTTATCACTCCCAGGTCTGACATAAACTTTCATTCAAAGAAATCTTTCCTAAACGAACTTAGTTGAGGACACCTGAACAACTTTTCATTTTCTGGATGAGCTGTATCCTTCATCAATGGCTCCATAACTATCTAAAATAAATTTCTATAATATTCTTCTGATGCCTCTCACAAATCACTCTTAAAATCCCTCAAGAAAGATCATAAATTTTAATTCTCCATAGACAGCACCCAAAATTTCTGTTGAAAGACTATTGCAATTTTTTCGTGCACCCCTCACGAGTTTCAATCTTCTTCTTCCATCAATTTTAATTTTTTATCCACGTAACTCAAATTTGTTACCAACTTTCGTATCACTTTCTTCAAGCCTTTCTTAAGTCGCATTCATTATTCAGCAAGACCATGGCTCTTCATTCTAAATCAGCATCGACGCCTAATTTTCTGTCAGACCTAAATTTTAGTTTACTCTAAATCAATGACATCTAATTTTTGACCTTTTCATGATCCTTCCGAATCGCGTTGACCATTTTTCAGTGGTGGCCTTTGATCAGTGGTGGAAAGACCATGGCCTTTGATCCTCCATGAACAACACTATGATTTTTTCTGTCAATTTTTATGTTCTTTTTCCACATCATGATCGATAAACATTACTTCTTCAAAAATACCATGAGTTTTAATTCTCTACCGATGACATTTTATATCCTATTGCCAATCTTAATAATCATACACACCTCACGAGTCGCAGTATCTCCCCGTCAGAAAGACTAGGGCATTTGATTTCACACGAACGACACCTATATTCTTCTTCGTAATGTCCTTCTCACGAGTACGATAGCTCATCCTCCAGTGAGACCAGGGCTTTTGATTTCAAATGGATGACACCCACAGTTTTGTTCGTAATATCCTTCTCTCGAGTTCGATTGCTCCTCCAGTAAGACCATGTAATTTGATCTTACGTGAGCGATGTCTATATTTATTTTCGTAACGGCCAACACATATATTTCGTAATGTTAACTATTCTGATTGCACCCTCCTAGCAAGACCATGGCATTTGGTGGACGACACCATTTCTCTGTGTAATGTCCTTCTCACGAGTCCTATTGCTCCCTCTCCAGCAAGACCAGGGCTTTGGGTGGACGACACCCACATTTCCTTTCGTACTGTCCTTCTCACGAGTCCTATTGCTCCC
>JACJUY010000936.1:99296-121466 GCA_014220935.1 Platorchestia sp. MABIK
CCCAGCAAGACCAGGGCATTGTGTGGACTACAGCCAAATTTCCCTTCGTAATGTCCTTCTCACGAGTCCTATTGCTCCCATTCCAGCAAGACCATGGCTCAGGAGGTGGACGCCCTCAACGCCCGCGTCGTGGAGGCCGAGACTCGCCTCAAGTCCGAGGTGACCAAGATCAAGAAGAAGATGCAGATCACCATCACCGAGCTTGAGATGCAGATCGACACCGTCAACAAGTCCAACATCGATCTCCAGAAGATCAACAAGAAACTCACCATTCAGCTCCAGGTACGGGTAGAGAGAATTCTACAGATTAAGTTGTCAGTTTGTTTCACGTAATTTTAGGGCTTTGGATAGTCGCAAAGGTATAACAGAGGCACGACAAGAAATCGTGAGTGTGATGTTCAATTTAAATTGAGTTTCCGTTGTCATCTTTAACCAATAAATCCATCTATTTTCTTTTGATTGGATTAATGAAGGATCGGTTACTGTAGCTCAACAGAGGATTTCATGAGAAAGTTTGCATTATTAGACTATGTTTTGTTTCGCTCCGGTTAAAAATTATCTAAGTTCTTTGATTAATTATGGGGTAAGTAGGGAAATAAATTTTTTTTATTTTCCATTACACCTTCATTTTCACTGTTATCAAGTAACTGAGCACATGCTCAATTTTTTAAATTCAAAATCTTAGAATTTTCAACTGGTTGAGGAATTAAGATTCCCTTACAGCGTCTGAAAATTAAGATACGAATTTCTAATCCGCCAAGGAGTTGCTTTCACTCGAAATCAATTATCTGACAGGACAAAAATGTTCGATTTCTAAATAATGTATGACCTGCGGTAACAGCGGCACATTATACCAACCTCTATTTTATTTTAAGTCATGATTTTCAATCTAGTTATTTCAAATTAAAGGTAAATATTTAGTGTGCACGAATTTTTTTAGAATTCCCCCTCAATTAAATAGACGAGAATCGGTTCAAAGTCAACTTTATCGAGAGCTACTTCATTTTTTACCAACATAATCTAGGCTTCAGGTTCCATCATGAGCAAACGATATTTGTTCTGCCCACTAAGGTCTGTCATCGTATGACTAAGATATACATCATTATTTTGCACTTAAGATCTATTATTAGTCACCTAAAACCCAGTATCATTCCAATAAGATCTATCCTCATTCATCTAAGATCTACTATCATTCATTCAAGATCTATTATCATTCATTCAAGATCTATTATCATTCATTTACGATCTATTATCATTTATTCAAAATCAATAATCATTCATTCAAGATCTATAATCATTCAGCCATGATCTGCAATCATTAATCTTATATGTATTATTATTCATTCATGACCTATTACCATTCGTCCAAAACCGGTCATCATTCGTCCAATAAATAGAATCATTTGTTCAAAATCTATTACCATTCGGCCATGATTCATCATCAATCATTCAATATCTTCATTCTTCCATGACCTGTGTATAACCATTCGATCAAAATCGACGGTGTTTCACCCCAGGAATGATAATTCCATCAAAATCGACGATATCTCACCCCAGGTATGACCATTCGATCAAAATCGACGGTATTTCACCCCAGGAATGATCATTCCATCAAAATCGACGATATCTCACCCCAGGAATGACCATTCGATCAAAATCGACGGTATTTCACCCCAGGAATGATCATTCTATCAAAATCGACGGTATCTCAGCCCAGGAATGACCATTCGATCAAAATCAATAGTATCTCACCTCAGTAATGATCATTCTATCAAAATAGACTGTAACTAACCGTAGGAATTATCATTCTATCAAAATCGACTGTAACTTACCCTAGGAATTACCATTCTATCAAAATCGACTATAACTCACCCCAGGAATGATCATTCGATCAAAATCGACTGTATCTCACCCCAGGAATTATCATTCTATCAAAATCGACTGTAACTTACCCCAGGAATTATCATTCTATCGAAATCTACTGTTACTCAAAATCGTTATCTAAACGGTAACGGTATCAAAATCTACTATCGTTGACCCGAGAACCACGTTCTCTGCCGCAGGAGCTGCAGACGCACTACGACGAGCTGCAGAGGCAGCTGCAGCAGACGCTCGACCAGTACGGCGTGGCACAGCGCAGGCTGCAGCAGCTCATCGCTGAGAACGAGGAGTTCCGCGCCAACTTGGAGGCCGTAAGTTGCAGCCTCAATAGCATCTAAAGCTTCAATTAATGTCCTTCAAATAATGGTAGACAACATGTATTACATATTAGGTCTTCTGTCATGGTAGTAGTTGTTTGAAATCCCAATTGCTTGAATCTGACTCATCTGCCACTTTTTCATATAATACTTGATTCTCTTTTGAGGTAGGGGGGAGAGACAGCGGTCCCAGACTGGACTTATCTGTGACCAAAATTTTTTCAAATGAAATCTTGATGAGGGAAATGTTATCCTTTTTTTAAACTTCAGGAGAGGGGATAGTTTCTATATGTTATTTGCGTGTACACCCATGCTGGGCATACGCTTCTAGTGGCCAACTCTTTTATACTGCGTTTCACAGAGAAGCGTACTGTGTTTTTCCATTTCTTTCAAAGCGTATTGCTAATCCAATTACGTAGCCTCTAATTTCATTTTAGTAACCTTCCTTTTTTGTGGTTCATGTTCACCTTTCCATTGAGAAAGAAATATTTTACTTTCCGTACGGAAATAAATATAACCTACTATGATTCATAGCATAGAAGTGTTCAGTTTCTAACTACAATTTCTTCTTTCTTGAGAAACAATCTGCAATGAGCCTTAAATAGAAGAAATGTGTTTTGAGATTACGAACTTCTCCAATTTTCTACACACAATATCCGACAATTCTTAGCTTCAAATGACCATGTTAACTTTATAGGACCAGTTGCAGGTGTGTATAACTTCAGTTGTGATGGTAATATCAGTTTCAAAAATGGTCTGAATGAAAGTGGTCTTATCCGAAAACTCATGGATGGATACCAGTTTTTTCGTAACACCGATACGCTACTTAGAAACCAATTGTCTGGACTACCATACCTCAATTGTGACTTATGTCCCCTACAGTCCAACAGGGCTCGCCGCAACGCTGAGCTGCAGCTGGAGGACTCTATCGTGCGCATCAAGGACCTGACCACCATCAACTCCAACATCTCGGCCATCAAGAGCAAGCTGGAGCAGGAGATCTCCGTCATCGCCGCCGACTACGACGAAGTCACCAAGGAACTTCGCGTGAGTGGCCTGGTCCCTCACAACTTTAGGGGATGTAGCCGTCAAATAAATGCTTCAAAATTTGAATTAGGTGTTGTTGCAGCTAACTAATTCAAAAATTTAAGTTAGTGATTTTAAATGCCTGCTACTTTAAAACTTTCCATTTGTTCATATGTCCACTTACTGCAGAACTTTTAATTAGCTGTTGTAGCTGCCGGCTACCTCAAAATTTCGAATTTGTATTTGTTGTTACATACTTTCTCAGAACCTTGTACACCGAACGCAGAACTCTTGGCAATTCGCGCACAGTTGTTGAGCATTCACTCACAACTCTTGTGCATTTGAGCTCATCTCTTCTGCACTTGCGCACAACTCTTGTTTTAAATAACTATTAACGTAAATAACTGGCTTGCAGCTTGCTGACGAGCGTCTGCTGAAATCCAACACTGAGATCAAGAGGGTGACTGAGAGCCTGCACGAGGAGTCGGAGCGCTGCATCAAGATTGAGAGCATCCGCAAGAGCCTCGAGGTCGAGGTCCGCAACCTCACCATCCGCATCGAGAACGTCGAAGCCAACTCCCTCGCTAACACCAAGCGCATGGTCGCCAAGCTCGAGTGCAGGGTGGGTCTTTTGGTGCCATTCTCCGTCTTGTGGTAGTGTTGTTGTTGTCTCCATCTTGTGGTAGTGTTGTTGTCTCCATCTTGTGGTAGTGTTGTTGTTGTCTCCTTCTTGTGGTAGTGTTGTTGTTGTCTCCTTCTTGTGGTAGTGTTGTTGTTGTCTCCTTCTTGTGGTAGTGTTGTTGTTGTCTCCTTCTTGTGGTTGTGTTGTTGTTGTCTCCTTCTTGTGGTAGTGTTGTTGTCTCCTTCTTGTGTTAGGGTTGTTGTTGTCTCCTTCTTGTGGTAGTGTTGTTGTTGTCTNTTGTTGTCTCCTTCTTGTGGTTGTGTTGTTGTTGTCTCCTTCTTGTGGTAGTGTTGTTGTTGTCTCCTTCTTGTGGTAGTGTTGTTGTTGTCTCCTACTTGTGGTAGTGTTGTTGTTGTCTTCTTCTTGTGGTAGTGTTGTTGTTGTTTCCTTCTTGTGTAAGAGTTGTTGTTGTCTCCTTTTTGCGTTAGGGTTGTTGTTGTCTCCTTCTTGTGGTAGTGTTGTAGTTGTCTCCTTCTTGTGTTAGGGTTGTTGTTGTTGTCACCTTGTGGTAGTGTTGTTGTTGTCTCCTTCTTGTGGTTGTGTTGAAAATAATTTTAATTCTTTCTTTTGGTAATGTTGAGGATAATGTTGCCGCTTGAAATTGTCTCGCAATTACCTTAAAATGTACGATGTCATTTGGCTTGCGTATATGTCGCTCGAGATTGTGTAGTGAGGGAGTTCAACTCTACTGGGAAATAAAGAGTGATTTTGTCACATCAGACCGCCCCTTGTCAACTGGAAGGGTCGAGTGTCACCTGGATTCGAACAGATTTCATCTGGGCTCCCAAGTATTGATTAAAGTTAACTAGAACCAGTTATTTATTTTTAAAACTATAATGATACTTAAGGAAATATTGCGTTCGAGGTTGAAAGCTCAATAAAAAACTAGAGTATCAACTCGCTTTATACGAGTATTTTATCAAGTATTATTGGCCCGTAATATTGGTCTAGTATTATTGCGCCCTATAATTGGTTTGGGATTATTGTGCTGCGCAATTTGTCTGGTAGTATTGTGCCCTAGAATTTGTCTGGAATTATTGTGTTCTATAATTTGTCCGGTTATTATTGTGCCCTAGAACTTGTCTGATAATACTGTGCTCTATAATTTATTTGGTATGATTGCGCTTTATAATTTATCTGGTATTATTGTGCCCTATAATTAAGCATAAAAAAGATGAACAAGAAACTAGGCAATCTGTGGCCGTGCTCAGGTGCACGACTTGGAGAACGAGCTGGACGAGGAGCGCCGCCGCCACCAGGAGACTATCAAGATCCTGAAGAAGAAGGAGCGCAACGTCAAGGAGCTCGTGCTCCAGTGCGAGGAGGACCACAAGAACATCCAGATCCTCCAGGAGACGCTGGACAAGACCTACGAGAAGGTCAACATCTACAAGCGCCAGATCGGAGAGCAGGTTGGTCATTTCTACCAGGTTTTGCGGTGTCTGTTTAGGTGCGCTTTTGACGATTGTTTGCTGTTTTAAGCTGCCTGTGCACTTTTCTTCTGTTTATCGATTAGGTTGTAGATGATAGTAAATTGTACTGTGTTTCTTTCATGGTTTCAGGTAGGTTGGAAATATTTTTGAGGGGTTTTATCCGTATGTTTACATTTGTTGCTTGAAGGTTATTTTCGTTCAAATATTTCATGCACTGTTGGGTATGTCTGAAAGAGTTCATTCTTCTGATCTTGCCATGTGACATATTTCTGGAGACGTTTAACTAGGCGAGTTGATTTCGTTTACTGTCAAATTAACTTCTTAGTGCCTAGTGCATAGTTGCTGTTTTGCAAGTCTTTCTGAGTAACTATTCAAATATGAATATTGTCTCAAGATTTCACTTGATTTTTTTTAGTAATTTTACTAGAAATGATCTGCGTCTGTAAACTCATTTAAAATTTATGGTGGTACCTCTTAATTCGATGTTCATTTAGGTCACATCTTTCGGTGGAAATTTTAATACTATGAATGAAGATTACATGTGTTAGCACGTTCGTCACTTGTACGAAAATTGTTGACCTGAAATTCTGCATCTGTAAATAGCACTCTAATATACAAATTTGTAATTAATCTATGATAAAAATCTATTCGTATGAGTTGTTTTCGCTCTCAGGCTCATTTGTTAATTTCATAGCAAGGATTATGAGCATATAAAACTGAAAAATAACCTACATGTACATCTTTTGAAATTATGGTATGGATAGTCCACCTTGCTTACTTCACAATGCTGGAAAATTAAATATTGAGGTATTTCGGTAATGGCATTCGTTAGTTACTCTCCAATTTTGTCTCTTAATCTATCATTGCAAGACAAAGGGAAGGACTTCAGTTCGAAATTGAGACAAGTTGACTCGAGAATGGGAATATTTGGGAACACCTGAAATGGGAATGGGAAAACCTGAAATGGGAATGGGAACACCTGAAATGGGAATGGGAACACCTGAAATGGGAATGGGAACACCTGAAACGAAATCACGGATAGCGTGAGCGAATCTAGATTCTTCTACGCTTGTGAATAACACAGTTTTCATGACCTAATTTTTAATGTAAAATATGAATCATTCTTTTCCATTATCCGATTAAACTTCAACAGTCGATCGAACTTTTGGGACCATTTAACTATACAATTTTTTTTAGAACGGAACTGAGTCAGTCTGGCCTAATCAGTTGAATATTTGTTTGCTTATTTCAATTCAATTACATGAAATAGAAATCAATTAGACACCAAAATAGGGTTGTTGATTCTTATATGCCCTCTCTGTCAGGTTATCAAAACTACCAATAAGTTTTTGCAATATCGAATGCAGCCTTAGCGTTACAAATGATCAGCTAAAATTTTTCCGAAAATTTGTATAATGTTCAAGTCCCTTTCAAGCAGACGTATACATATTTTTCAATTTCAAAATGGCAACCAAACACGCACTCTCAAAATGAACAGTGTGAAATCACACCAGATAAAAGCAAGGTACAATCTCCAAAAGACACCCTTTTAAAATTCGAAAATTGAACAATGTGAAATCACACCAGCTGAAAAACAAATCCCAATCTCAAAAAGACAGAATTGGATAGTTCTGAAACATGTGCGCATGACTAAATTATTTCACAGTCTCAAAAAGACACCCTTTTAGAATTGGATATTTCTGAAACTTGAGCTCACGACCACATTATTTTTTCGCAGGAATCGATATCTCAGACGAACTTGTCGCGCGTGCGCCGCTTCCAGCGCGAGTTGGAGTCCGCTGAGGAGCGCGCCGAGACCGCCGAGTCAAACCTGTCGTTGATCCGCCACAAGCACCGCACCTTCGTCACCAGCCAGACCACCACGCTGCCCACTGGCGAGCATGTCATCATCAAGGAGACCGTCACCACCGAGTGATGCGGCACCTCGAGAGCTGGACCGGTGAGTTAAAGGTTAGCATGTCATCATTAAAGTGATCATCGCCACCGAGTGATGCGGCACCTCGAGAGCTGGACCGGTGAGTTAAAGGTTAGCATGTCATCATCAAGGAGACCGTCACCACCGAGTGATGCGGCACCTCGAGAGCTGGACCGGTGAGTTAAAGATTAGCGTGTCATCATTAAAGTGATCATCGCCACCGAGTGATGCGGCACCTCGACAGCTGGACCGGTATGTCCCGCGTATAGGTTACTTTTAAATTAGCTTCAACCAGTGTGCAGGGATCGTCTAAATGATATATTTAACCTAGAGTTTTAAATACTATGTGAAAAACTGTTTTGAAGCGAACTGTTCGAAAGCACGTCTTCTCTTCTCCTGTTTCCTTATTTTTAATGACTTTAAAATAAATTTTCAGAGAAACACAATCAGAAAAGGAAAAACAAAAGTTGCAGTCAGCATATTGTGTTTTGTTATTCTGTTTATAAAAGGTGAGTAAAGATTGGCAGGCCAAGCCCGCAGCTGTACTCTGTCGTACGGAGACCATGAAATACGAAGCATAAACCGTTACTTGGTCCATCTCTGTTCGTTTTGCTAAATCTTTGTTTCGGAATTTGAAATGACATTTTCCTATATAACTTCGATCTCAAGAAGAAGATACAGTCGTCCTATTTTAATTTTAGCGGACAGATATTAGGCGCGTTCGTCTTTTTTAAATTATGATAGAGCATTTACTTTCATATCGCGCAAAATTAGCTTATTAGAATGAGGTTTCTTTGAAATAATCGTAGCCCGTCTCTTGCAGAAATGTTGTCTCTCCTTCTTCGGCTGGGGATTGAAGTTGGAGTGGACACGCGCGGCAGCGATTCAGTTTCACTTGAATGTCAACATTTTCTCACTTGTTCCTGCAATTTCATTCGCGTAATGTGGCCTCTGCCAAAAAGTTCTCTCGACGTTTTGGGTTGAAGAAAATAAGATGAGGGGATGAAAATCGAGAATAATTATCGTAGTCAAATGTTTGTTTCGTATATATTTACGATCCTTGTTGAATTAGTTTTATAGGAATGACTTGGTGGCTGAAGCAAATAATTCTAATTAATCTTTACTTTTTTATAACCAGGGAGCGCTTGAATAGGTCACGCTCGTACGATGACTTAAAGTTACTCAAGCTTAATTATTCAAAACAACGTAAATTGGGAGCACAAATGCAGCTAGCTGACTGGAAAATAACTAACATGAGGCAAAACCCAGTTATTTGTTCAAATAAGAGTCTCTTCGTCACGACCTGAGATGCGAGGGCGAAATGAATGTCAACTTGAGAAGAGTTGTATCTGTATGTTTTTTCTTGACGTGAACCATCTTCACCAAGGCTTTCTTTGTACCTCTGTCTTCTTGTTCCTCCGTTGATGTGTCCCCGAAACATTTCATTTCTTTTCGCCACCAGATTTATTGGACAGAAAATGTGTGTTGTGCGGGCTGCCATTTGTGTACGTAATTTTGCTAAGGATAAATAAACGCTTCTCACGTCTCCTATTGTAGGCGATTATTTTCCTAACTTGATACTTCTCCATGTGAAAAGGTAACTAGAATCAACAGAATTTCAATGTTAAACGCTACCGTCATGAACTTGAAACGGTTTCCAATTCCAAAGGTTCCAGTTTGTGCTTTTCAATTAAGAAAGTAAAACCTTTCCAAAGTTGAATTGCATTTAAAACTTTCAAAAAGAAAATTGTTACAAAGGTGAACTGATTTTAAAAACATGAGATTGAAAACCGTTCTAGAGTTTGATTGAATTTTAAATGCAATTATGCGGCTGAAAATCAATCCAGAGTCAGACTGAACTTGAAAACGGAATTATGGGATTGAAACCCATTTGAGTTGGGTTGAGGTCAAGAACTTATGAGACTGAAAATAATTCTTGCGTTCTCTGACGTAGAGTGGATGGTTTTGACTGCGACACTGGAGTGCACTAACTTCTCTCTCTTTCACTCGATACTTATTTGCCGTTTTATAATATTTCGATCCAAACTCACTCAATAAAAAATTGACCAATCTTTAAACAGTTCACGTACAATGAGAAAAGTGAAATAATCGCAGAGGAGAATGATGAACAGTCGCTTTGAAGTTGGAGTAGAATCGTTCTGGAAAACGGTAAATAAGATGTAAATTCTACCCTACCTCGTGATGCAGTGATGTTCAACGACCAATCAATGGCACAAAGCCAGGTTCGATCGGCGAAGTAAGTGCACATTTCTCCGTACGTAAAAATTGAAGGCAAAGTTCACGTTGTAAACGACGGGCTAAGCTGAAGTTCGATATTCCACTTAAATTTAAAGTAAATTGTAGCAAACAATTTTAGAAATAACAAACAATGATTGGATCATGCGTTCATTTAGCATTCATCAAGTATTTAGAATAAAATTGTGTTTGTGGCTACTGCTCGGTCAGCAGCATTATGAAAATTCCCTCAGTGCACACCGGCGGCCCACGTCGCGACCACCGTGTTAAAACTCAGGAAACAACTTGTACTCATTACAATGGGAAATCAAAACACGTAATTTGCAAATAATTTATTTCTAACAGCAATTGCGTGATTTTTATCATTAAAATGAGTTCAAATTAAATTCATTCAAACATAATACAGCCATTTTCTAAAACTAAGAGCAGCTTGTACAATTTTTTTACGTAATTTTGTGATACTGATGGATAAAATTGGGTGAGATGAAACGGTAAGTTTCAAAGCCTTAATTTCAAAACGAAGATGAAAGACGAATAGTTTTTGTTAGAAGACGAGTGGTACATAAAATGGTATTTAAAAAGAGTTGAGTGCTCAAAGAACGGAGTACAGAGAGGTGTTACTGGCATACGTGTTTCACAATTCAGTGCAGTGTATACTTCAGATTTTCTTAAAATGTAGTTTGTGAATTAAAATTACATCTATGAAGACCTTCAATGTTAAATTAATTTCAGCCAACAGTTTATTTTAAAACCTTTAAAAAAGTTTCTGATCTTTTCGAGGTGAAACCGTGAAAATGTAAAAATTTGCGACTTTAGTGACAAAACTACCAGCTTAATCTACTTGTGTGTTTCATACAGGTTAGAGCCTACATAATTTAACTATACAGAACAGAAGCTTAGCAGAGGAGGACTAGTAGCACTGCATCTGCGCTGGACTACAAAAATTAGTTTACTCACGCGTTCTGACGCTACGTAGAAGAATAACGTAATTAAGCAGTTTTCGGCAAATAAAGGATAAAGGAGTTTATAGTTAGGTAGTTTGAGACAAATAAAGAATAAAGGACTAAATAGTTAGGTAGTTAAAGACAAGTAAAGAAGAAAGGAGTTTATAGTCTGGTAGTTTAAGACGGACAAAGAAAAAGGATTTTTCAGTTAGGAAGTTTAAGGTAAATTGCGAATAAAGGCGTTTAAGTTGTTCAAGGCCATTAAAGAATGAAAGAATTTATATGACAGCGTGAGACTCATTGGAAAAAATTAAATGAAAGAGGCAAGAGAACAAACCATTTAGTATGAACTGTAGAATATGGGGAATCTATGCTCAAAGCATGTTCCCACTTAGATACACAGCGCACAGAAAGAGCAAAAATTGGGAATTGAGTTGAAGAAAAGAAACAGAAGAAAGCATGAAAACTGACAAAAAGCAGTCAGCTCGAAAAACAAAAATCAGAATGGTCTAGAGCTGAGGTATCCGAACAGTAACTGCCCTCGGGCTCCAGTACCCTTAGCATTAGATAAACCATCCTCACTGACCTAAACCTATTGCCTATCCTATGCCCAGTGAGGGGAGTAGCTTTGAAGACGATAGTGCTCATTTCATTTGGGATTTTTTATTATTTACATAATTTATAATGTGCAAATTTTACGATACAAATTTAACATTTCATCGGCCTCTTATCATAAATTTCCTAGTTTTCATTATTAAATTACAAGATGAATAATTCTGAAATTTTTAAATTCTTATCTACATGCCCAAAACCTATCCGATAGTAAACACATGTAATTCTACTGAAAAATTTACTTTCTTTGATCTAAATGTAAGTGATGTTTACTGAATATGTTGGAAGGAAATGATTATATACATTAAATACATGAAATTCAAGAATGGATACACGAAAAAGCATTTATTGCTTATACTTCAGAAATAGATTATAGAAGCTGAAGCGTTTGCAAAACATTCAATACATTATAGCAGCGGCAGTAGATTATACCTGTATATGGTACATATGGGACGTACACAAGGCAGTGAAAATACATAGTATTCCACATGTGCAAAAAGAATCACGTTATGTACATATGGCGAATTACTCGCAAACTTCAAAGTAATTAAAGTAAGTAATTATTATAATTTCCAAGTAATTACTCGCAAATTTTAAAGTATGTAACAGGGAAAATTCAGCTGATTCAGGGTAATTTAAGATTAAATTATAAGTTAGTTTTCGTCTCCCTCACAACAAAAATGATTTTAAAAGAGAGGATGGATGAAGACCCCATTTATTATGGAGTTAGGGGAATGTGGAATCTATGCTCAAGATGTGTTCCCACACAAAATCCAGTACGCATAGAAACAGTAATTGAGAAGGAAGGTCATAAAGCAAGATAAACACTGAAGAGGAAAGTCAGAGGGGCTGAAAAACAGAGCTGCTGTGGACAAAAGAAAAAAAAAATTAAAATATCCTGAACAAAAAACAAAAAACACTGGGAGCCCTAATTTTCATGAATACAATAGTTTTATCACCCTTGCGTCTAAAAGTCATGGAAGTCCAAACCACAATTGGAATAACACTAATATTAACATTTAGGATACTTAATAAAAATAGATAATCAGGATCGTTAAGGGGACCCACGAGTGGCAAAGGCAGTTAAATATTCCATGAAACGAGGACTACCTAATGGGTTTGAAAATAAATAACAGAAAGAAGTGAAATCGTAAATGATAACAATTCGGTTGACTTTTGTACAACAATTGTAATATTAGAAGTTTGACAATGCTTTCAATAGTAAGGGCAACACAATAGTAGAGCAGAGAAGGAGAAATTAACTTTTCAAGTTTCTAATAGAATGCTTTGTGTAAATTATGTCGTTCTTAATCATTCTTAGCGTTTTATTAGAAGAGTTTTATTTCCTGACTTTGTTTACGACAAGAACACAATAGATTGATACTTTTCTCCTACGATATCGATCATGTAATTGATATATACAGCTTTTCCTTACGACATGGAACATTTGGTTACGAGGGCACGTCAAACATTACTAACAACATCGGTTCCACAAATACATTGAATAAAAGTAGGCGAACCACGTTGAGAATATTTGGCAAAATCTCCCTTTTTAATGAAGCCATTTGCCCTGTGACCGCAGGTTTTTGCAGCCCAGCAAAAAGAAAAATTTCAATTGGTGTTGGAGCCCCTTCGTCGCACTTCCCGAACGTTTGTGTTGGATGCGAGTCGACGATCTTTTGAAAATCTTTAAGTGGTCTTAAGGGATGAAAACCCGAATAAACCATACCCGGACTGTCAGAAAGGAATTTTAGAGTCTCTAAGCCCAACCGATCGGTTGTGTCTGTAGCGTTACAAACCTTCAGTAGCATTTCGTTGTCATGGAACAACAAAACCGCTCCCGATAGTAGCTCTCGACGTTTATCGTAAATTGCTGGATTTAGCTTCTTCGGTATCGAACTCAAGCGCACTCCCTCAGACTTATGTCTCTTGGGATAGCTCAAGGAAGCATTGAGAGGTTTTCTTTGAAACGGAGGTAATAATAAGGTTCAAATGTGCTTCCAAGACCAACCAAAAACAATCTTTAAAATGTAAAATTCTCGTGGTTCTTTGGACATAGTGAATTCATTAATGAATGAGGAGACTATGTCGAGGAAGACAGTCGGTATAGTAAAACTAATGTTGTTAGTTAAAATCGTACAAGAAAGAAAGTGCAAGTAATTTTTGGAATACCATTAGATTTTCTTTACGACATGGGAAACATTTGAATTTGCCGATTTTCCGCTTGATAAGATGAGTTTTTTTAAAGTAAATGGCTGCTTATTTTTACGGCACAAAATGTTCACTTATAACTAATATTTTTCCCTTGTGATGCACGAGATTTTGATTCGCAAGCAATACTAGTAGTGGTGGTAACTGAATGTTTTTTCTACGCATATGGGCGCTTTCTTTCATTCTGAACGGATTCGATCTAAATTCAAGTAAGCAAGAATAGCCTGCGTTTTGTGAAGAAAAGCCTGTTTTAGAATTCGCAAAGAAAATCACATCCTTAGAGTAGGTGGTAATGGTATTTCCTATGAATATTCTACAATTCTCGTGCGCATATTCGATATTCGACAACTCTGTTCGCTTGCACGAAAGCACATTTCCCGTTCACGCACTACTCTCTGATCAGCTCCATGAAACTGCCTCAACACTAAAATTATGAAGTCATATCACCCCCATCCCGTTTCATGACTAAGTTTTTACGTTTTCGGACTTTCAGAGATAGGTTGCAACTTTTCCTCACTGACAACTCATCGAAAGGAAATGCGATTAGTTACTATTTTGCTTAGACGAATACAGGCAGGAATAGGAATTTGACGCACTCACTGTACACGAAACGTTGCAATCATCACACACGCACATACAACAGTCCTTAAGATACAATCTAAGGCTACTCTAGCAATTGGAATGGCTTTAGAAAGCACTAGGTGGATGCGAACATTATTTCTTAACTTTTTACACTGTCTGTCTCTCTTAACTTCTTCTCTCTTGATTCCCTACAAAATCTTCTCATTCTCATTGATGTCGGGTATTTTTCGGAGTAGAAAAGTGAAATGGGTTGTGAATTTTGACTTTTCTTGGCGTAGGCTCTCAAAAGTAACCCAAAATAATAGGTTTCCTCTCAAAGATTTAACTACCGACTTAGTGAGCTAAACATAACTGGAGCAACGCATAGAAATCAAATAACAAATTCATTTTTTAAACAGACATGTTGAAAATTATCAAAGACCCAAACAGAAAACAAATCGCACGAATATGTCTTAAACGGCAAAATATTACAGTTTAGTTACAGCAACCATACAAAATTGAATACTTGAGAGAATACACGTTATTTTACATTGTACCTCTCTAATTAGAAGAGGTCTGTGAACAAAAAATATACTGGGAAAAAGGCCCCCATTTTGAGGGTCTTACTTCCAAACGGATGCTGTCAAGTTTGAGTAAAATTTCAGGTTCGGAAATAAGTTCTCTCATGTATCATAATTTTAAATTGTTAATTTAAAATATGAATGATATCTTGTTGTTATTTATATTGTTAATTAAAAATATGAATGATATCTTGTTGTTATTTATATCGTTAATTTAAAATATGAATGATACGAGACACACTTAAATATTTTTAGAATAACAAGAACGTACCGACTTACTATACGGCTAAATTCTAAGATGGAAAAATAGATAGGGAGTCTATAGTTGTAACGCCTCTAAATAGGGGCAATGCCACTAAATAGGGGTAATGCCACTAAGTAGGGGTAATGCCACTAAATAGGGGCAATCCTACTAAGAGAGGCAATGCCACTAAATAGAAGCAATGCCACTAAATAGGGGCAATGCCACTAAATAGGGGCAATCCTACTAAAGAGGAGCAATGCCAATAAATAGAGGCAATGCCACTAAATAGAGGCAATGCCACTAAATAGAGGCAATCCCACTAAATAGGGGCAATGCCACTAAAAAGGGGCAATCCTACTAAAGAGGGTCAATGCCACTAAATAGGGGCAATGCCACTAAATAGAGACAATGCCTCTAAATAGAGGCAATGCCACCAAATAGGGGCAATGCCACTGAAGAGGAGCAATGCCACTAAATAGAGACAATGCCACTAAGTAGAAAGCAATGTTACAAATTTGTCCGTGTTTATATAGCGATAGTACAAAAAAACAAAAGTAAACAATTGTTCATTGTGTGCATAGATACGCTACGTAGAACAAGAAATATGGTACACGTACGTACAGATATAGACAGTATAGCTATGACACTACAGAAGGTACTATTTGAACATAGAAAATGGCGGGATCTTTGGGAGCAGGCATTTAAAATTAATTTTAGCTTTTGTTTTTCCCATGTTCTGTGCCAGTAAACTTTATATTTTTCTACTGGCTTCAACAAAACTTTTAAATAATTTATCAGAGCCTGATTTTTTAGAGCCGTAATACATAATGTTCAAGAAAATCTCTCCGCATTGATCGTTTTCTAGCTCATTTTCTTCTTAGCGTTACCACTCCCCGCAAACGTGGGTCAGAGCTCAAAACAATTTCTTTCGCAGTGAATTATTTTTAACTGCAGCATTCGCAACTTGGCTAATACTGCATGAGCGGCCAGGATTTCTTGTACCATGAGAAATGAGAAATAAGAGAAATGTACCAGGATGGTACATTTCTTTTGCAACATCAAATATGTAATTAAAATTTACAGTTTTTCCTTCCGACATGGAACATTTAGCTACGAGGGCATGTCAAACATTACTAACAACTTCCTTCAGCGTGGTGACTTGCTAATCATGACGTAAAAGTCTGTTTTTATGTTGTGAAGGACGACACTTTCAACATCTCGGATGAAGTTGTAGTAAAATATGTTCCAGAATTGCAATACGTATTTAAGTGTTTATTTTGCAAGTAAATACTTTGTTACACGAAGTGCTCTATTATTGCGGAGAGCCTTTTGACCATTCTGTACAACAAAAGAAGTTTCTAGCAGCTTTCTACGTACTTTGCATAGGCGGCTTAATATATAAATTCTGCATCAAAGCGAGAAACATGTATGTATTTACTGAGAAGTGGATTCTACAACGAAACTAGAAACATGTCTTTATTTGCTGAGAAATAGATTCTACATCGAAGCGAGAAACATGTGAATATTTACTGAGAAATGGGTGCAAAAAACTAATCAAGAACACAGCAGCGTCCATATCACAATCATGTCATGACTGACTGGAGCAGGATTCGTGAAGCTACGAGTTAAACATGGAATAAAATAGTGCTAAATGAAAGTTATGGTAAGTAAACATACATCGTGGGTCGTATGTGCAAATGATGTAACTGTTTTTGAAAATGAAAATAGTATATTTCGGAACACGAAATAAGCTGAGCCCTGGAACACAATGCGAGACATGGAGCTGCTCGTCACTGGACTTGTGAATGCATTTCGAGCCCCTACAAATATGTTCCATTGCAAGAGGCGTCGCACAGATATAAATAAATACAGCTAATTACTTATGAGGGTCTGTGAATGGCATTCGTTTAAAAAAACTAATAAATTTTAATTTCTATTCGAACAAGAAAGTATTTAGAAAATTCAATGTTCGAGATAGAGTACAGCATCAGCCATCATCGAAGGCTTCTTTCCGACGAAAGCGTAGGGGCAATTGAAGTTCAAAACTCTAGGTTTGCTTCTATAAAGTACAACCTATTTCGTATTAAATTCAATCTCAAGACCTCACAGCAGACCAAAAATAAATGACTGAAACCAAACCATATTTTAACTTATGCGCTAGAAAGAAAATCGGATCAGAATTAAAGCAATTACATTTATGACTTTAAATTCAGCATAAAAACTTGCCCAATGCAACACCCGACTGGCAGTCAGAAAAATTATCATCGCTAATAAAAAATCACAGCCAAAAATTCTAAACGACAACTTTCACCTCATCAAAATCACACCGTGAAGCTCCAGCAACGTTTAACAAACGTAAAGTCATTTCTTCTAGTGAAGATGAATGTTTATCTTAAGACTTTAAAGTTTCGTTGTAGTCGCTTTCATTAGCTTCACTTCTGTCGAAAATCGTTTCAATAGTCGATTGCATTCGCAACACTGCGGTAAAATATTTCGTTGCACTTATGAACTTCATCTTCACATATATTTTGCATGAGAAACTGTTACATGCATTCGTAGGTTGCGCAAGAAAGATTTCTGAAAGAGAGAAGAAACTGTCTCAGACTTTCAGCACCTTAGTTTCAAGATTTATCGGCCAAGAAGTATCAGAAGAGAAGGTTGTAATTTCCACTTTCGAAGGGCAAGTCTATGAAGTAAATAATTAGTTAGAACCGAAAACTTTGACACTTCTCGACCTGAAAACTTCGTTAATTATGCACTGTACTTTCCAGTTTGAACACTTGGTCTCAAAAATATATCTTGAATCGTCACTGCCCATAAGAGATTGAATACTTAGGACTCAGAACTGGGCACAATTGTGGCTCCAACCCTAATATTTTTGTTCCTTATATGTGGTAATTGCTGTTCTTCTATTGTGAAAAATCAGCTCTAGTTTGTCATGTGAATGCATTAATGAACAAATAAGCACCCAATTTTCAGAGCGACCAAAAAATCTAACTCCATTTCTATTCAGGCCACGGCACTGCATCAGCCAGTATCAACAGTGGTTGATATTACGATTTTTCTTTTTGTGTAAATTGTGATGATATTTTTCCGTCCTGATGCGAATTTTTCACCTTCAATTATTTATGTCAGCAGGAACTACACAGAGACTTAACTCAATTCTTCCATGTATATGAAAACGGGTCAGTCCACTCTGAAGAACGTTGAAGCTCATCGTTTTTGTGAACTTCCAAAACGAGGTGAAAAACATGTTGTCTTTTAGCTCGAGAAGACGATAAGAAATCGAGCGTGCATAAGTTGTTCAAGGAATGTATTCCGATTGCCGAGTAGTATTTTATACTCACACAATCGTCGCTACCGATTGTGAATGCTAGGGCTCTTTGAGAGTTCTTTTATTTCTGCTGATTGTTGGGCGTACCCTCAATCGTCGGTGTCGATCTTCAGGCCATGCGAGGTGAGTGCCCACACGCGTGTTGCCAATGAGTGTCGCTTTCAAAATTCACACCATACTTTCTGCTGATTGCTGTCGTGAATAATTCTGAGTTCACACATTCGTTAGCGAGGACTTCTAGGGCGAATTCCTCCGTCTCTGCTCACGGCGTGTTGATACAACTGGAAAATACAAATTAAATAAATCAAGTTAAACAAATTAACCTAGTACATCATCTTATATGAGGTGTTCCTAAAGCTGAAAGTTAGTGTTTTTCATTAAAAAAGAAGTCTCTATACCTACTGTTTTCCCGCAGTCGAAAAATAGTATTTTGCCTTAACAATCCGTAAAAAAGTTCATTTTCAATTTGCTGTTTGAATTCTTAATTGAGGTGTACGTTGTCGAACTTCTACATGTCCTACGTGGAAACCGTGGTGATAAACACTATGCCTGCAAAGCCAATATTGTAGACAATACGTAGACCACATTTTCGTAAAAGTAGAGAGTGTAGAGCAGTTGAAGATATTGAAAAATTAGATGACAGATAATACGGTGTTGAGCTTTACGTACGTGTTGAGTGTGCATTGGAAGCTGCCATTTCTAGCTGTCTGAGCTGAAGCATCCATCACTGGGTACTTTTGATGGTTCAGTGTATGTCAAGGCTTCTCATGCTGGTGAGACCGTAAATTCTGATAGTATTGCTCTGCAAATGTATAAAGATGGTGTTATGAATATTTCAATAAATGGAGGTTATTTAGTGTGCAGAAACAGGGTTAATTTTCATTCAGAAATACTGAGACTCAAACGATTGTGTCATTAACAATATCCTTAGTACTCTGATAAAATTATTGGTTGCGTTTTGAACTGAACTTTGATCAATAACCATAGTTGTGTATTTAATACACGTCATATTAATATATTTGAAAAAAAAACAAATGCCTATGAATTACAAAATTTATGAACAGGTTTCTAAGAAATAATTCTCTTCCAAAAATTTGTCAAGCCAGTAGATCCGAATACATCTGTTAAAGTCTGTGTGTATTATAACAGTCATAAAATCAATCGTCATCTGCATCAAAAATATTTTCACATCCAAGGTCAATGATCTAGACAGAGGCGTGTGATATATTAGTTCAGGTGTGACGGAAGAGGATGTAAGTAATAATGTAATGTGGTTTTTGAACTCTATGTCGAATGCCAGTTCTTTCCTCATCCTGAAATCGGTGACTACCTGATGCCAGAGCCTGTTTAGCGATGGTGGTTGTAATGACGGTAGAATGAGTAGAAAAAGGTAGACGTTGAAGGGTTAATCTAGAGTTAACTTATCTTCATTAGGTCGAAGCCTCTCTTACCTCGGGGTCGGTAACTGTTGCTCCTTGCTTCCCGTGCAGGATTCTGTGAAGGGTCAATGACTTCAGATTTGAACAATCACTTTCGTTTTCCTCGATAAAGCTTTTCGTTCACATAGGTCATTATTGAAAAGAAATGTTAATTAAATTATATAAATTCATTCAAGGCACTATTTCGAAACAAGCTTTGTCGTCAGTTTTCATAAAACACAATGAAAGTTCAATAACACTGAGACAAATTCAAAATACCGCCAGTTCTGACCAGTCGTTTACCTCAATGAGCATGTATCCTAGATACTCAAAATACCGCCAGTTGTGGTCTGAAGCTGATCAGTCGTTTACCTCAAGGAGCTTGTATCCTAGATACTCAAAATACCGCCAGTTGTGGTCTGAAGCTGATCAGTCTTTTACCTCAATGAACTTGTATCCTAGATACTCAAAATACCGCCAGTTGTGGTCTGAAGCTGATCAGTCTTTTACCTCAATGAACTTGTATCCTAGATACTCAAAATACCGCCAGTTGTGGTCTGAAGCTGACCAGTCGTTTACCTCAAGGAGCTTGTATCCTAGATACTCAAAATACCGCCAGTTGTGGTCTGAAGCTGATCAGTCGTTTACCTCAAGGAGCTTGTATCCTAGATACTCAAAATACCGCCAGTTGTGGTCTGAAGCTGATCAGTCGTTTACCTCAAGGAGCTTGTATCCTAGATACTCAAAATACCGCCAGTTGTGGTCTGAAGCTGATCAGTCTGTTTACCAATATGAGCCAGTAGCCGTGATACTAAATGAATTTCCAAATGCATATTGAAGTTGGTTGAGCATACGGGAAGAACTGATGTCCAATAATAAGAGTTAGTTTTAGTCTCTTTAGTTACACAAAATTGGATCTAAAGAGAGTGAATAAAAAAAGAGGTAGAAGAGATCCGTCAATAAGGGCAGCAGAAAACGGGATTAATGTATTAGGCATCAATCCCATGTATTAGGAATTAATCCCCACACACGATACTCTTTGTAATGAAGGTTAGGACTGATGCAAATAAAAAAAGAGAATAAAGGAGAAATGATCACTTGAAGAAGATAAGTGGCAAAGGAAGATAGAAATCGCAATTGGTCTTTATACCGCCGAGGTAGCTAAATAAGAAACTGGTGACCGAATTACGTCAAGTTTTGCTTTATGTTAGGTCAGTCTCCCAGATCAAAAGACCCAAGCTACTGTCATGCAGGCTTTTCTTACCTCAGGAGCCCTCGTGTTGCGAAGTAGTCTCGAGATGTAACGTTTGCGCAAAGTCTGTCTAATTCGCTTCCGCATCTGGAAGAGAAGTCCAGTTTTAGTTCCATGGCTTAGGGCCATACATCGCTGTTTGAACGTATTTCTCAGTTTCATGAATTGAAATCTACGACTTCAAAGATACTAGGGGACAAAATACACGTTCCGATTAAAATTAAATGGCACATTAATGTAAGAGGAGTTGGGAAATGTTTTGTAATTCTTCATGCGGCTTCTTCGTTTAGATTTAATGAGTATTTAAAGGTTAAAATAATACTTCGTCAGATAACGTTACAGAGTTAGCTAACCAGTGATAATTAAGTACTAACATTGCCACTGGACGTTCTCATAAAGTTTCTAGAATTACCACATAACGCCTGATGCTTAACAAATCGATTAGGAATAACATCATATTAGATAACTCCAAAAAAGCAGTTAACACTCGAAGTAAATAAACAAGCATGTGTCGAATTTCACTTCATGAGGACATTTAATTTGAGGGCTAACACGTTAGCTAAGTGCAAATGTGCATTTCAGTTCATTTATAATAACAATTTAAGCTCAAATTGCCTGCAGGTTTTCATCAATTTGCAGTAAATTCACCTTATTCATTTGCTGGATATTTAATGTGCTAAAGATTTCCTCCCGAATGCCGTAGGCGCATTTACGTCGTAGACTTCATATAAAGTGATCAGTTTTGTGCCGATGCTCCTAATATACGTGATAAATATGAGACATTTCTATTGAGTAAATTAGTGAGTATAAATTCGACTGTCATGAAGCTGTTCTAGTGAACTACTCAAAAGTTGAGTCCAACACATTAACTGTGATGGGTTGAAGTTAATCTAAAGTTCAATATTCAACTCAAATTTAAAGTCAATTGTGGTGAGTTATTTGAAAATAAACAAACATTAACTAGATCGTACTTTCAATTAGCTTTGTTCAAGTATTCATAGAAATTGAGTTTATGACCACTGGTCGGTCAGCAGCATTATGAAAATTTCCCGAGTGTGCCACCGGTGGCCCACATGGCTGTTAACGTGTTTAATTAATAATATTAATTTGCTGCTGCCCCTACAACGCTTGAAAATGCTTTCGGAAATTGAAATACTTTCTTGAATACTTGAAATTGAAATACATTGAAAATACTTTAGTCGTTTCAATGATGAGGTCGATCTTGTGTGCCTGCGCTGACTGAGAATAGATTTCCCAATTTTGGAACACTTTTGGTTGGATTTATCTTGCAGCTTGGCCATTGAATTACTGCAGGTGTGCTAGCATCATATAGAAATTTTTCCAATCCAAGTCGTGAATTGATAAAACTTTTTGAACCGCTCTGCGAAAGTTTCGAAATGTAATTTGTCAATAATCTAGATTTTTTCTCGAATCGTTATGTTTAATTCATTGCATTACATTCATAAATACATACATGAATTT
>JACJUY010000936.1:133355-144117 GCA_014220935.1 Platorchestia sp. MABIK
TCCCAATACCAATGTGTCATTCTCAATTAAGGATGCCTTTAGGTTAAGGTGTTTTAAAATCCAATGTATCGACGTTTCATGTTTGTACTTTATTGGAAATAAATGTTTTTTCTTTCTTTCTTTCTTTCTTCAAGTCACGTGTTGAGAATATTACAATGCGTGCATGCAACATCTGTCAGTTCACATTTGACTGTCTACGTGGGGCAGGGGGCATGGTTTGCATTTACTGGAAACACTGCCCCGCTTACTGTGTGAAACCAAAATCATGGTAAACTTTGTGAGATTGCTGCTGCATTTCTACTGTATAATTGTGCTGTTGCACTTTAAATCACGGTTAACTTTGTGAGACTACTACTGCATTCCTACTGTATAAATGTGGTGCCACAGTTTTTTGGACTCTTCTACTTGCGTTTTCTTTTCATTGATTGAGTGCAGATATTGACCTGACCTGTTTCTGTAGAAATGTAAAGCTTGTGGTGCAACACTGGATCTCAGAGAGGCTCCTTTAAATTACATGACAGTTTGTTGAAAAATATGTTGTGATAGAAATTTATTACTATTTTAAATAATGCTATTGTTTGTTTTGGGTTAAGTTATTTTGAATATATTGCTAAATGGAAATTCACTACTATTTTAAAAATTCATCGTTTTTCATAATTTATCCCAATAGTTGCACAAAAACAGACAATTTGTAATCGTGCAACAATATGCGACAAAGTGTGTTATTGCTTAATCACGGCATTTTCAACTTGCGGATGAAGTAAACACCTGAGTATTGTGTCAAATGGTAAGGGTTCTCTCTTAGAAAACAAGGAGAGCTATATGATGTAGAGCAGAATTATGTACATGGAAACCTATAAAGAATGACAAAATATGTTTTTCAAATCTCCCTTGCTGGAACATTGTTACACATTCATGAACCAAAAAAAAATTACGCTTTATTTAATTTTGAAATGAGGTTTCCGAAATTTGACTTTATTTTCGTAAGTATTTGCTCTGTTTTCCCATAAATGCGTTGTAGTTATTCATCGCCTTTTTTCTACTCAGTCTCGCTAACAGAGTAAGTGAAGCCCGAAATTATTCGTTTGATATCCGTAGACTTGTGCGTGAAAAATGGTGCTCCTAACAGCAAGGATTTACATCCATAGTTGTCATTTTAATACTTTTTCTTGCCCAGAGCAAACTTAGTAAACATGAGGAAGGTCAGCCGGGCTGGCCTCACCGTGAAAAAAAGAAAGAATAATGCACTCACTAGGTGCAAAACATTCTCATGTTTATATTAATCATCACCAGGAGCAAAACTCATGCCCACACACACAGCAATACACGTCTCAACTCGAAGGTCAGTTAATTTAAGCCTCCCTTATGTCTCAACTCGGAATTATCCCGTTGTTCCGTGCGAGTATTTGTAGGTATTTAGGTATGATAGTGTATGAGTGAAAGATGAACTCCAAAGTAAAATATTAAAGTTACCATATCACATACAGTTTATCAGCATCTCTAATATTCAGATGTATTAAGGTACTATATATTCCATAAATTAATGACTGTAATACTTAGATATATTAAAGTTACAACATATCACACACATTAATACCTCTATTAATTAGATATATTAAAGTTACTATTTCAGATGCATCAACGCCTCTAATCCCATAGTTGACGTAACTCAAATAGCGGTTGGTGTTTGGACATCAGCCATCCGAGACCACTTGAAAGTTAACGAATAAATGGAGTAAGTCGGTTTATACATAAGGAACTGTCATGGTATGTTGAATCCTAACCTAGTCGAATAGGTCATAGTAAGCCATAGATCTCGGCAAATAATCGGTTTAATCACATAAAATTTGCTAATTTAACAAATCATCGGAAGACAAGACCAATAAAATCATGCATAAGAAGCAGTCACAATTTGACTTCAAAAACTGCATGTTCAATGTATCTAAAAAGAGATTGATGACAAATTATTATTCAATTAAACAATTGAAAACAGCACTAAATTCAAGTCAGTTAATGTTCATTTTGCTGTCATGTCTCGTTGCATGCTGCTGCATGTAGTGCGCTAAAGAAAATACATTTAATTTGAACAGAATTAGGACCGTATTGTCTTAGCACAGTTTGCAATCATAAAAAATATTTTTCACGTATCAGAAGTTTCGGACAACCCTTGTAATATATGAGTAAAGTGTAGACAATTTTCAGATTGGAAAATGAAGCCATTCGTAGCAGAAAATGAATTAAAGCTTAAGTTGAAGTTCTTCGATGGAATACAGTTTTTGCAATTGGAGCTTGAGCAACTGAGTAAGAAGCTCTGAATAAAAGGATTTCGAGCTAGGATGGTGGATGGTACAATTTCTGCAATAGTCTTAGGAAATAAATGGGACAACTACTGAAATTACAAGTTTGACTAATAGGTGCAATTAGGGGGACAGTTACCGAAAATAAATAATACAATTACTAAGATAGCCACAATAAATGAAACGATAACTGAGTTAGTTGATTAAAATAAATGATAGAATAACTGAATGAGTTAATAAGAATAAATAACAAAAAACCGAAGTGGCGATTTGGGGTTTTGATGAGATGTTTTTTCTTAGGTTCATTGATTTAACAACTTTTTGTCCCAAAATTTTTTTCTGATACAAAATCATTTTACCATGTTTATTAACTCTATTTTCAAAGGCACACATTGCTAAACGGACCATGTACTATCTCATGCATTTATAGTATTATCGGTATTTAAAATCAGTAGATTCCTTCTTTCGGACACCTAGTATTATTCTCAGATCAAACAGTTAACACCCAGTTACATTCTTTTGAAAAATATAACGTGGTCCAAAATTCAGTTAAGAGCTTTGGTGCTACAAGAGTCTTGTGTTCCTCTTATTGTTGTACCCCAAGAGGTAGAGATTGGGAGGGTTAGGGGTGCAAGATGATCAATTTAATTAGAAAGATTAAACCCAATGAAACATTTTAAGCAAACCTTCACGCGTATGTTCCGAAAATATTACTACGAATTAAAAATTTTAGGAGATTGGGAAAAATTTGCTCATATCACTTGAGATTCATCAATGAGGTTTCCAGACGTAAATATTTTTCAAGTCGTCGTCGAATTTCATAAACGTACGATTTTTCTCACTTTCAAACTAGTCATTCAAAACGCATTTAGGGTGTGATACACACTGTACATGTTAACATCTTGCAAAATATTAACATACTGTTACATTGACTCATATAACGATTAAACACTCAGTGAAAACAAGAATAAAATTGGGTACAATTGCCAAATCGAAGATTACGAAAAAATTTATCAAGATCGAAGTGTTGGACAGAGTTTCAGTGCCTGACATTTCCGTGCACGAGTTTTTAGTTTTTCGTCTTCTTTTCCTTCTCTCCAGACGACGATGATGTGTTAAAACAAGGCAATATTTCACGAAGCTTGGCACCACGGTATTGAACAGCGAAGGATTTAGAAAAACTTCATTTGTGTTAAAGATGCATTCTTTTGAGACACTGTCGAACTATATTTATCACTTGGTCGCTACTGGGCCTTTTAATCCTGGGAAAGACAAAATTTGTTGAGTATTGTACGGGGGTGTTTATTACATTTACATATCTGAACATGGACATCAATATGATTAGGCTTCAAAGCGAAGTTAAAATGAGAAACAATTAAATCTCACAAGAAATTCTGTTGAAAAACATGGAAGTTACAATACATGCCGTTACAAATTTAAAATGAAAATTCTGAGACATTCAAGCTTTAAATGATGATAAGTTGCGTGGTGCAGTGGTACACAGTCTACTCAAAACCTTTGAAATCATTCAAATTGGACAAATATCTCTGCTCTGATATCTTCAGTGTTATAAGATTCTTCCAAAGAAATGTGATGCAAGAAAAATGGCTTACAGTTACTGATCATTGTGGAGCAAATTTTACTAAAATTTAGTTCGGAATTCTGAAAATATGACTTGAGGCAGCGTAAGCAATAGCGTATTGAGAACATTGTTTCTTTTAGTTTGAAATTTTCTTACTAAAAAATAATACTGACATTCAGAGCCATGCGCCATATCTTTACTAACTAGTTTTTCTTCTTTTATCTACAAATATTTATTGGTTTATATTTATGTTCATTCACATTGAAAAATGCAAAAAAAAAAAAATGCTATTTGAAAAAATAGTTTTTCATTTTTGCGATTATTCTGGTTTTAATTGCACGTATTGTAAAACAGCAACGGCAAAAATTTCCCCAGAGAACTGATTGCACTAAGGTTCATCACCAAGTTGAAGAGTGGTCTGTGAAAAGTAAAGGGATTTTTGAGGAGAGAACAGCTCATCTTACGGTGTGAAAACAAGGTATAACTTTGTTTTCAAGTGAGCGATTGTTCAGCCTGATTGTTAACAATGGGGTGATTATTCAGGCTGATTTTTTACAATGGGGTGATTGTTTAGGCTGAGTGGTTACAATGGGGTGATTGTTTAGCCTGATGGTTTACAATGAGGTTATTGTTTGGGCTGATTGTTTACAATGGGGTGATTGTTCAACCTGATTGTTAACAATGGGGTGGTTGTTTAGCCGGATTGTTTACAAAGGAGTGATTGTTCAGCCTGGTTGTTTATAAAGGAGTGATTTTTCAGCCTGGCTGTTTACAAAGGAGTGATTGTTAAGCCTGGTTGTTTACAATGGGGTTTTTGTTTAGCCTGATTGTTTTTAATGTGGTTATTACTTAGCTCGATTATTTTCCTTAAGTGGCCGATTGTTCACGCAGAAAAAAATATAACAATTGCTGTTTCTCACACATTTGTTTCTATTCTGTGTTTTTTGTAGCTAGCAGTGGTAGAAAATACCTGACATTGAAAGTTGCCCTCATGTTGCTGGTTTTGACAACTTTTAAATTTATTGTTGTAGTAATATTGTCACATTCCTAGTAGCTGTAATATTCAGTGCTGTAATAATGTTGTCACATTCCTAGTAGCTGTAATATTCAGTGCTGTAATAATGTTGTCACATTCCTAGTAGCTGTAATATTCAGTGCTTTAATAATGTTGTTACATTCCTAGTAGCTGTAATATTCAGTGCTTTAATAATGTTGTTACATTCCTAGTAGCTGTAATATTCAGCGCTGTAATAATGTTGTTACATTCCTAGTAGCTGTAATATTCAGTGCTTTAATAATGTTGTCACATTCCTAGTAGCTGTAATATTCAGTGCTTTAATAATGTTGTTACATTCCTAGTAGCTGTAATATTCAGTGCTTTAATAATGTTGTTACATTCCTAGTAGCTGTAATATTCAGTGCTGTAATAATGTTGTTACATTCCTAGTAGCTGTAATATTCAGTGCTTTAATAATGTTGTTACATTCCTAGTAGCTGTAATATTCAGTGCTGTAATAATGTTGTTACATTCCTAGTAGCTGTAATATTCAGTGCTGTAATAATGTTGTTACATTGCTAGTAGCCATAATATTCAGTGCTTTGGTAATGTCATAACGTTCCTAGGAATCCTTGTTATAATATTGTAACATCACCAACAGCTTTGATATTCAATGCTGTAGTAATGGCATCTAATACTGCCTATGTGACGTGATTTTTGATGTTGAATGTTGCCCAAATACATGGAATTATCAGGAGTTGCCTAATATCCAAAGCTAAAATGATGCTAGTCCATGACTAACATCATCCAAATTGAAGCCAATTTTTATCAAAAAATTCCTTTGACTTGATATACGCTGATAAAATCTTTCTACGTACTGTTTCCATTCAAAATGCTACCAATAAAACACAGGAATACTATACTGGATGCGCAAAGTTATATATTTTTAAGATGACGCAGTTGTAATTAATGTAGAAAACATTATTATATAAATGTAACAGAGCGCTATAACAATAGAAGTATACGTTCGAGAGATATTTATGCATATCACTCAACAAGATGTCTAAAAATATTGTCCATGGACTCATTTGATTTTGTTATATATTTATATTTTAGTGTTATTGAAAATGTCATTATGAGGCTATCATTGTCATCAGTATGATGCTATCATTGTCATCAGTATGAGGCTATCATTGTCATCAGTATGAGGCTATCATTGCCATCAGTATGAGGTCACCATTGTCATCAGATTGTCACCATCACATCGATGAAGGAACTGACACTAGGCAGCGGCGAAATTTACAATTCAAGCTACAAATTCCACAAAAGAAGTAATATGTAAAAATGAATAATATTTAATGATGATAAAAAATGAAATAATATGTCAATATATTTTTAAAAAATGGCACCAGTGTCGTAGTGGTCGTGAAATGTTAACTATAGAATAAAAATAGAAAACGCTTGTTATGTTTTTATTGTGCAGAATTTCGTTTGCATTATTTAACTGCACACATGCACGAGATGTATCTTTTTTGGGGAAATGGCTATTGCAAGGAAAATAACTTATACCAAACATATACTGCGTGTCAAATACATGAAAATAAATTTATACATTGTACCAAATAGGTTTGAAGTATATATTAAATTATTTTAGGAATATTACATAAACATTGGATGATTTAAAAAACAATTAAACAATTCACAAGGAAAAATCCAAGTCCGTAACTTTTTCTCATCTTGATCAGCTTTTAGGTTACCACAAGTTCAATCGATACGTAAGAATCGATATCTATATATATTCACTCAATGTTTTGGGCTAATGTAGTAATCCTAAGTTCAAAATATTTTGTATCCCTCATCTTTTACCCAAATTGATTCCTCCCAATTGATTAAATAATTAGTTGGGCAATTATTCCAACACACATTTTCGATTTTTCGAGCCCGTTGGTAGGAGCTCCAGAACGGGCAGAGTATTAGCTAAGCCATCTTTTTCAGGAATTAGGGATCACGCAGAGCAGTGTAGTGTAATAGTAAGCAAATCTGATTTTTCAATGTCAAGTTTCTGTGCAAAAAGAAACGACCTGCATAGACTAGAATCTCTTTACATTAAACATTTGAAACCAGCTCTAAATTCAATAAAGTCATCATTCCAGTTAGAAATAGGCAGATTTTCAAAAAAAATTTGCAGGATAATCTCTCCATTCCATTATTTTTGTACCATTAATTTTAAGTCGGATTCTCTTTGTCTCATAGCCTTGTCGTATTTTCTGTATTGCAATTCGCTTTTAAAGGTGTTGATAATGGCTTGGGCTTTGAGCCGAAACGTTCATTGATTGAAATGATTTTTAAATCTACTATGTTTATTATAATTTTTATTTTAAAACTGGCATGAGTGCTTCAACCTAATTTAACCATACATTTACCACGTGTTATGCTTACCAATTACAATGAGTACTTTTGAGTATCACACACGTTGGTAAATAGTCCTAAATGTTTGCAATAATATATGTTTGCTAGTATTTATGAATATTTGTAAGAAGTATTCCCTAAATAATATTGTCTACTGATATTTATATTTGTTCCTTATAGTAAAACTAAGGCGGGTAAAAACATCCTTCATAAAAATCTCACGATGTATTTTAAAAATAGAGCTTTCGAGCTTATCCACCTTCATCTTCAACATCTGGAAAATTAAATTGAAACATGGTAAACACAGTACATGAATACAAATTGTTACTGGAAATTAGATGAAAAAATTAGGACGAGATACTTAGAGGCGCAGAAGATGACATATCATTGAGACTTGGCTTAAATTGATGAATTATGACACTTTCCAGTAATTTAAGGCTATGTTTATCACAAGTTGAGACTATTTTGAAATTATCAGTGTGAATTGGATGGTCAGATTCTAATGCGTGATCTCTTATACTACTGTGCAATGGGTTTGACACTCTATTTCCCGTACGGACCGACACCCCCTTGGGCACAGCTATGCGTGTTGCAAAATGGCGAGCAGTCTCACCATAATAAGTGGCCCACACTGGCCACAAGTATATCTATAAACCACGCAGCTACGCAACAAAGTGTGCATCCTATCGCCTATTTTTGTGTAAATTACGCTTTCCCAAGAATAAGTCTATTTGTCCCTTATCATTCATATTTGCTAATTATCTTCATGAATGTTGATTATCAGAAATGTTTTCTAACCATCTTTTAAGTTTTTCAACAAACATGTTAACTATCGAACGAGTACATCAATTATTAATCACTATTTTAGTTGCGATGCATGTTTGCAGCTCGTACTACACAGATTAACCGATCATCGTACTTGCTTTAACCATCACAATTGTTATCACTTCATGTTTTTCTTCACGCTTTCATTATACTCATTTGCATCCCGATGTTCCGCCAACGAACGACTTCAGACGGACACCGGTAAGCTAGTTTATTTTGAAGGACTCAGTCATGATCATGAAAAATGCCGTCTCGAAATGTTTGCCTGAACAGAGACTTGTGTGTTTAATTCCTGGAAATCGTTTTTTTATGGATTCTAATAGATAATGGCCCTTAAATATAGAAAATAATGATGTCATGATCATCATTGATAATCGTGCTATTAAGTATCGAAAATAATGGTTTATCTATCATAATAGATAATCGTGCCCTTAAGTATCGGAAATAATGATTTATCGATCTTTATAGATAATTGTGCCTTTAAGTATCGGAAATAATGATTTATCGATCATTATAGATAATTGTGCCCTTAAATATCTTGAATAATGATGTATCGGTCATTAAAGATAATCGAGCCCTCAAGCATCGGAAATATAGAAAATCTTATTCGTAACGTAAACTGCGCTCGAGGGCGAAACTGCATATAAGGGTATTTAAAAGAATTAACCTATGCTCTAATAAAGCATAGATTATCACTTAGAACACAGGATGGTGGCTTTGAAGTACTACAGCCGTAAAATAAAACTTTTGATATTTTATAAACATTAAAACTGCAACGAAAACTCCAAAATTTGATCAAAAAAAGTCTACTTGAATTTTCTCAGCACAGAAGCTAAAATAACACAGCTGTGTGACTGACTCTTGTATTTTCACATGCGTTTACAACTCGGGGCACACAGAACACAACACAGAGCGCCACAGAACACAACGCTCAAGCACGACAGCCAGATCGCCACTGCAGGCAGAGCATCCAACCTTCAAGCAATGCAGCTGCTGCTCCCGAAACTTTGTAAATGTAAATGTTCCTCTATATATACCTTTTTGCGTACATGTTTCTTGTCACGATGAGTTCTTGTTTCAGGTGGAGTTTGCGTCGCGTTAAAGTGAGTTTGAGTGCTTATGTGAAAATGCGTGTTGAGAGAACAGGTTTGACTTCAGGTCTGTTTTGTGGTACAAGTACGTGTTTGAATGGAGGTGCTTGTTTGAGGGCATTTTTTGGAGGCACATTTTTGAATGCAGGTTTGGCAGCGTGTACAAGTTCAACTGCAGGGTAAAAATGCATTTTTAAATGCAGGTGCACCCACAAAAAAAATTGAAGGCTCTTATTTGAAGCCAGTTATGTGTTTGAGAGCGTGTGCAGGTTTAAATGTAGAGTAACGTCTCGCCGGTAACGTCTACATTCGCTGTCCCGGCAATGGGTGCATCATCACTGCTGCATTTACTCAACTATTGTGGGAACATTACAGAAACATTGCTTACGAACTTAGAAAAGTCGAAAGTGTTTACTATGAGAAACAGTACTTATAAGCTTTCTAAAGTCAAACGTGTGAACTTAGAGAAACATTACTTATAAACTTCGAAAAGACAACTGTGTGAACTTTGAGAAATCAAATTTGTGACCTTTAAGGAGTGAAGCTTGTGAACTTTGAAGTTTGGGTTTGTCCTGCGTAACGGCAGCAAAGGTCTTGCGCATTTGATGTAGAATTTAAAATATCGGAGAAGCTACGCCCAAGTTGTGCGCCCCATACCTTGTGCATAAAACCACCAAGATTGAGAGAAATTTATGAAGCAGAATAGTTATTTAAAAGAACAATCGTTGGAAAAGAAAGCAGGAAACTGAATAAATGTGGTCCGGAATTGAAAAATACAACTAATTCTATTACAATAAAATTAATACCTACCTAAACATAAGCTCGGGACCTTACGTCTTCGCCCTGGGAGCGCAAATCTCCACAGGTACAATTGCTACATTTCCATGAAGGGACTGTGTCTACATATATAGACGTGTGCTGTGGTTACACATACATAAATACTTGACACACTCTCATCGAGTTTTCATATGTTGCTTAAGCAGTCGGTTTTGTATGGCATTAGTTCCTCATTTTACTGCGCATATCTTCTGTGCATAAGTACACACATGTCCTCTATCTCTAAAAATAAACCGGTCATATTTCCCATCAAAAGAAATGAGCCATAGCAAAAAAAACAATTTTTTGGAGTAGGTACACAGGACGTTGAGCGCATATTCTTGCCTAAACGTGAACATGAATGAGTGTGACGCTTCACATCTTCACAGAGAAACTCCAGCTTTTCTCCTCAACTTACCTCAGCTTGAGATGCCATGACGACAGCGGGTCGTGGCGGAGGTTCAAAGTACATCCCGACTTGTGCTACGCACGTCAGCAAAATTTGCGATTACGCGATATTCCCGCTGTGTACATAAATTTTGACACACTTTCTCGCTAAACGTCGCAACATTGGCTCCATATTACAACTTCAAACAATTTTATTGACACACATTTTCGCTAAATACCGCTCCTCAGGCTGCATTTTTGCTAAACATCGCTTCTCAGGCCCATGTTCCCGCTAGGTACAGCTACTCAGGCCCCTATTCCCGCTAGGTACAGCTACTCAGGCCCCTATTCCCGCTAG